>JBBPRX010000470.1:0-14922 GCA_038093195.1 Boletus fagicola | reverse complement strand
CGGGTGCGTTCCATGCTCGTTCCGCAAGACGTTCTCCCGGATTGCGTCCAGCACTGCCACCCTCTCACCGCTCTCCCCTCCTCCTATGCGACTCGGCTGTTTGACCTGTTGGTAGTCGGCCTACTCGCAATACAAGATTGGGTGCTGGAAAGGGTGTTTTGTATGCTCGGTGTACGGTTCGTAGCGGGGACGGAGCCTTGGGCAAAGGATATTTGGAAGAAAGGTGGAGCTCACGCGTAGGATTGAGGAGCGCTCGTAGGTTCGAGAGGTAGCTAACTGTGTGTGAAGGTCAGTATTAAGTTTTGGTTGGCTTTTTTGGTAGAAGACGCGTAAAGGGAAGTCTGTAGAAGATTAGATAAAAAGTCAATTGAAAGAGCTTTTCGAGACCTGTAAATGTGGACGGTCAATGATATACGCTCAGATGGCAGGGGGATCCCGCAAAGACAGTCTAGATATTGGATTGGCTAAAGTCCACTCGACATGAACGATCTGGCATGCTATACGACACCAGAAGCAGCCGGCCGAATAGCATCCTCGTCTCTGCCTATCACAATACGTCAGCACATGACACCACGGTATCCAACGACAGCAAACACCCACCCTCCAAAAACCTTTGCAAAAACGTGCGCTGGGGCCTCTCTTCCACCTTGAGAAGAATACCCATCACATGATCCGTCTGTTTCCAACAATTGAGGGTCTCCTGGAGGTCCTGACGGCCCTTGTGTATGAGGATCTCGATCGCGCGTGGATCGGTAATGTGTCGGTTTGCTTCAAACTTTTGACGGATGCAGTGTCGGACGTAGGCGGGTGTGGCGGGGATGGCGTACAAGGTGATGATTTCGGGTGCCTGCGTTGCATTTCCGGCGGGTGGGGTCAGCAGGGAGCACTCACACCAAGTTCTCGGAGAACGACTTACGGCGCGAACCCAGCCTCTGTAGAGATCAATGACACGCCTACGAGCCTCTTCAGGGTTGCTCGACACGCGCGAGACCTGTGCGAGACGGGACGGTATCGTCGTCATCTTGTCTTGTATTCAAATGAGTCTCTCTCTGGCACTCGGGCAGACTCGACAAACGTCGCTGATGTAAGCAAATGAGTCGTGGTTTCCTAATTTGGGAATGACTAGGAAGCAACCACTCTTATCTACCGCCACTGCAACCGCGCTCGTCCTTCTCATTTTCCAACACATTCCCCTTTATCGAACATGGTCCGAGGAACAGGCAAGTACATGTGTCTATATACATCCCTCTTTATTCAATACACACTTTCATTGACAGGAAAGTTCAAGACCAAGCGCGGTGGCGGTAGGAACTTTAGGTGAGCGATGCCCGTGACGTTCACCGAGATGGGAATCGGACGGTCTGACCGTTGTGGATGGCACGTTTAGTCGCGATATGGTACTCGATCATAATGGGATAGCTGAATCGAAATCGTAATTGTGCTTTTCATCATATGCGAGCGGTCTAAACTTTATTATTATCATTGTGTACTAGGGCCCGTCGTAAGAACGCCGCGCAGGACGGCGATGACGACGATGAGAAAGTGGAGGAGGAAGACGAGGAAGAAGATGACGATGACGAGGAGGATGACGATGACGATGAAGAGGAGGACGCAGCTGGGCCGAGCGCCGCTGGACAACCAGAACTGACGCGCACCGAACGACGTGAGCTCAAGAAGAAACAAACCGCTCAGAAACAAGCCCAGAAACAAGGGATCGATGAAGACGACGAAGACGCGGATCTCATCAATCCCAATCACGTCGAGAAGAAACTCAACATATCAGACCTGGGCTCGAGAGAGTTGACGCGGAAGGAAAGGTAGGCTCTGATGTTCTGATCGAGTCATTGTCTGCTTGTCGTGTGCGTTTGGATTGCATTGACCGTGATCGTGTTTCTTTAGGGAGGCAAAGGAGAAGCAGGAGGCCAAGGATCGTTATTGGAAGGTAAGCGCGCACATTCGGTGACTTGAATGATGTATCTCATTCGACTGTTAAGCTTCATGTTGCTGGAAAGACAGATGAAGCAAAGTCGGATCTCGCTCGTTTGAAGAAGATTAGAGAAGAACGCGAGGCTGCGCAGGCCAAGCGCAAGGCGGAGGCGGAAGGTCTGTATCACTGTCCTCCAATCCTGTGTCCGAACACTAACGGACCATCGCTTCGTACAGCTAAAGCAGCGGAGGTAGAGGCGAAGAAGAAGGCAGCCATGAACGGCAAGCGCGTTTAATCCTCCAGGATATCAAGTTGGTGTATGTTTTATTATCACCCCCACACTGGATTGTTGTTGTGTGGTTGCTTCAAGTTTTTTCATGAAGTCTCGCATTCTACTAAGTACAGGCGTTGAGTGGCGAGGATTTGCACCCCTTGAGTAAGTTATCACCTCCGCTACTGCAACATCTGCTTCTTGCGTAATCAAGATCACACGTGTTATGGGTATATGGCGAAAGAGCCTGGCCAGCGGATCCATAACATGTTTCTCATATGACAGCCTGAGTGAAGATAGGGTAACATCCATATATATCCCGTCCATTCTTCGAGTCATTGCAGCGATCAGTAACCACGACAATGTCTCAAAGAGTTGACGGGGTATATCGTCAAAGGAGATGATGATACGACTGAGGGACATGAATGTCATGGAGAGGACACCATCCCTATCTATACAGGAAAATTATGATCTGTCAAATCCGACCAAGCCTAGGTAGAGATCATTAAAGAATCGACGAGTCCCAAATGCATCTACACACAAACGCATGGCCATGAGAACGAATTTCCATCCTTGCCCATTTTTGCAATGTCATGATTATCATCCTAGTCTGGATCAATAAGTACTACTGGTCGTGGTGTACCGTTATGAACCGATTCACAAACCCAGAAAGAATATGTAACATACATTCTATCGCTCATCTATCAGATTCTATTCTCGAGATTATCGTATCTTACAAGAGCGACTACAGCTTGGCACGCGTGCCACACTTTGTACGCCAGCGCTCCTCTGCGTCGCCCCACACCCATTCCGACTCGCTCTGCCACTCCCATGCATGCTCGATCGACTTGCGCACGTAGTCGAGTTCCCCCTCACTACCGTGGGCAGGTACAGAATCCCCCGCTGGAGGGTCGTGCTGGAAACAATAATAGCGACCGATATTCTGGGATCGTTGGACGATGCTGTTCGCAAACGGCAAGCGGACTTCTTCATAAGTTTTCAATGCGTCGGTGATGTTCCCTCGATGCGTTAACTCGTGCGTCAACAAGCGTCCCAACATGAATGCATCCTGTCGGTGTAGGGAGGGGTGAATTGATATACTTCTAGAGAAGGGCGTACCCACCTCCATCGCCTGTCCTGCGCCCGCCCCAAAGTGTGGCTCCATAGCATGTGCCTACAATGTCTTCAACCACTGTTACGTTTACGACAAGCTACAATAGAGCTCACTGCATCTCCAAGTAAGACAACCCTGCCATCCACATATTGGGGTAATGGCCGGAGCATATGTAATGCCCATCTCGACGGCCTCTCGACACACTGATGGCGTTAGCAAAGAGGGGGAGCAGGCAACGAGGAGATTATCCAATACCTTCGCTAATGCATTGGCACGAACCTCCCAGTCTTCGAATTGGTCCACAACCTCCTTTTCAGAAACATCCATCACCCAGCGACCCTCAAATGGTGTGCCGAATGCAGCACGAATGTGACAGAAAAGGACAACATTGAGCAGCCGCCCCTGTGAGACGGGATATGACACGATATGCTACACAGTTATGTATGGGTCAGTCCGAAGAGTCCGAAGTTGCATAGCTCCTACTTTATCCTTTCCAAGATGCTGGATGCAGGGGTGAGTATTCCACTAGTGCGAAATCTCGATGAAACTTACCAACGTCAGGTTAGTCGGGGCTTCGACGTCGGGGTACTCCTTTGAGAATTTCGCAGTTGGCACTAGGTTCCTATAAACCAGGATACCCGTCCACACAGGATCGATATATTCCAACAATCTCTTTCTGGAGTCGTCGTCTCCGGTCAAGGAAGCGAGCTTCTGATACATGCTCTTGCGCGTTGCTGAGCGAATACCATCGGCTCCCACCAACACATCCGTGATGGAAGTAGAACCGTCAGAGAAATGCAGCGTTATTTTCCCGGTTTCGGGATTAACGTCGTAGAATTCGAGCCTCTTGGATGTGCGGACTTTGCAGGAAGCAGGAAGTTGTCGCAGGAGGAAGTCTACCAAGTCTTTTCTGTGGACCGACAACGACCCACCTGCGAGGCACAAAAATCAGAAACACTACGGGTCGCTGGACACACGTCCTCACGTTTCAGTTTTCGTGAGAACCAGTGATACCCATCTGGTTGATCAGACTTTCTGAAATCCGGACCTGAATGTGAAAGGTGTTGTGAATAGGGAAGCTAGTACACAGATGAAAGCTCAACAAACCAGTGTTTTCCTGTGGGGGGCCGATAGCCATCTTAATGAGTTCATCATACAACCCCAACTCTTTCATAATGTCCATGGTCCTCCCAAAGAATCCGATTCCAGCACCGATGGTGGTGATTGTTGGGCCGGCTTCAAATACCTCAACCGGGTGTGTACTATACTTCCCGATGACCAAGGCTAGCGTCAGCCCGCCTATTCCTCCGCCGCTACGATGAGATCAGCAGCCAATCTTGCCAGGTGCGTTATATTGGGCCAGAGCCTACCAGATGGAGACACGGAACACTGACTTCATAGGGACGTGGATGTAAAAGGAATTGTGGTGCTAGTATGAGACCGTAACCTGGGGAATGGGGAAGTTGGGAGTAAAGTTATGACTGACAGTATTAAATTGGGACTATAATTGTACCGCATGTTGGATCTCCGAGAAACGCTCATGGTGAGAATGTGGAGTGTTTCGTCCTAAAATAATAATGGCCACGTCATGAATAGACATGTGAGAATCATATCTTCCACACTCCTGTCAACATGTCAGAAAATTGTCAGTTCTGTTTAGCATGTTTAGCAGAATGTAGACCAACGTTGGAAGATACCACTAGGATGGTTTGAACTTTGCGCGGCCACACCGCATGCCTTATACGGTGAGTTACATAATGACTGCCACTCCCAGACAGAATGGTGGCGCCGCCTTTTCATCTCCTCCCAGACGCGTCGCGGTCAACACATTGAAAGTCGGAGGCTCAAGTTGGCATCGCAATGCACCCTCGCAATGCATATTCCAACCCGCCCGACTTTCTACGGCTCGCAAGGCGCTATCCACTTCTTCGACCATAGTATGTTCGCCCTTTTAGCAACAGGGACAACCCCATAATTATGACTGGAGCGTGTTCTTGACACATACAGGTCCTACGATCGATTTTAAGAACGTCCCTGCACAAAGGTCAGAAATGAATGTATCCCTGACATGACCACAACTCGTGCTTAGTGAGTAAGAGGCGGTTGACGGAGGCGTTACTCTACCTAGACTTTAATATCAGTCTCACTCTTCCCGACAATCGACTCTGTCCACCTGTAAGCTATCGTTCTTGGGAATTTATATACATTAGTGACCGTACATCTCTTCGTAGGTACCGAACCGGTGCGTCCTTCAGCTTGTTTTGCACTGATGAGCGTTAGATCACAATCGATGTTTCCAAGGTTGAATTATGTACTCTGGGTCCAAGACATCGTAAAGACGTTCGTTCTCGGTGATGAAGTTGTGCAGGGGATTGACGTGTGCGCTTTAACGAGTTTTCGATAACATTTGACTTTCTCATCCACGAAGCAGCGGAACCGGAGCCTCCGCCATATATCCTCTGTTGGCATGTCGCTTGGAACCAAAATGGTCCTTTGTTGCTACCGGTAAGCGTTTCTCGACCATTTTCTCCCCAGCTGAGGCTCACCCTTCTTCGAGATATCGACAAGGAGTCCCTTGTGTCGGCTCGGCAAAATGTCGAGCGAAACGGCCTTTCTGACAGAATCGCCGTAGTCGATATGTCTTCTAGCGAATCGATCTTGCAAACGTTAGAAGGAACCCTTGCAGTACCGTACATCCTCGTCATGGAAATCGCGAATGTCTGTGTAACTGATTGTACAACAGGTTTCACTTCACAATGTGCAACCCGCCTTTTTACGCCAGCATGGAAGAAGTCGCTCAATCGACAGAAGCAAAGGAATACGGACCGAGCGCGGTAAAGTTTATGGCAGCGTATCGAGAACTCGTAGTAACCTTTTTGTTCAAGGTGTGCACAGGTGCTGAGAACGAGATGGTAACACCCGGAGGCGAAGCATCGTTTGTCTCGCGTATGTTCGCAGAAAGTCTACATTATAGAATGCGGTGCAGGTCAGCCCTTTCTGTTGTCGAGGCATTCAACAGGGTTCTAATGTTCGATAAAGATGGTATACCTCGATGCTCGGGAAGATGTCGTCTCTTCCCTTGATAGTGGGCCTTTTGCGTGAGCACCAGGTAAGGGTTGTACTCTCGTTCGTCGTGCGTGGCTAACCTCGCACGAAATCGAGGTCGATAACTATGGCATCACAGAATTTATTCAAGGGCAAACTCGGCGATGGGCAATCGCGTGGAGTTTCGGAACCCTTCGGCTTCCAGACGTACGTAGATATGTCAGTTTCCGGAGCTATCTTTGACGCATGTGACGTCACAGTCTCTGGCACGTATAGTTAACCCCGCATTACAAAACATCATGCCTCTCCGCACGACCCTCTACCAACAAGCAACGAACGTCCGGTCATTGGAACTCCTGTATAACAGACTGTTCCAAGTGCTCGAAGCGATTGAAGGCGTTCATGTAAATTCGGGACGCACAGACTCAACCCAAGTTCCATCCGTTCTCGTGACGGCGACAGAAATTACTTGGTCTCGGTCCGCACGGAGGAAGAAAACGTCAGGTCCGGTGTCACAAAAGACTTGCCAGGGATCCGCCATTTTGCAATGTCGGATCACTTGTGCGGAAGGTTTGTATCCCGCTGGTGAGAAACAGCAAGTTACGGGTCGTCATCTCGTGTATCAATGGGTCGATGGGAGCGACCGTAGCGTTCTCGAGAGTTTTGTCAGTCATGTCAACCGTAAAGTCGCGGTTGTGGAACCAGGATCGTGAAGGCGACCCGGGGATTTCGTTGGTGCCATCCCCCCGGCCCCCCATACTCGTCAGTGATGACATATGAAGACTTGCATTTTCAGAAGACTCCGTCAATAACCACATTATCTCGAGGGCATACGCATGACACGTTGTCCCGCAATATACTACAATACATCGCGCTTAATTGTCTTTCAACTTTCTTTTGGCCCTCATTGGCATGTGTATTTGGATTTATTACCTCTCGTGCCCGAGGTCGGACTAGTACTAGGGCGTAGCGGAGCGGTTGTGCGAAAGACAACACCACGCGGTGTCCAAACAAGGAATGCTAATGAATATGTAACGTAGAGTGCAGCCATTCCGATGTGCACATCTGAACTGGCTACTGCACAGCTCCCTATCTTCGTGTCAGTAGTCTGATCCATCGTGTCATCCTTCTTATTGAACCATCACCATCTTAGCTTTAGGATGACCAGTCTCTTGCGTACGGCGAAATCAGGAAGTGACTGCAGCCAAGTTGAACTACATGTGTACAACATCGTTGTCGAATTGCAGGACGCAACCACCTTTTTTGGTGTCAACCCTCTACCACGACCGGCTGTTGCTGTCGAACTCCTGAACAACGTTACCGCCAACGATATGGCAAACGACGCGAATTACAGACTCCTACGCCACATGGATTTGGCAATGGATCCTGTCCCTTCAGAGGAATCCGGAGTGGTCGATTTTGCCATCCATTTGCTCACGTTGTTGGGCTACGTGCCACGAGCCAGGATAGTGCGTACACGCGCAGACATTCCCCTCACCATTTGTGGACAAGAATGTCATGCAACAACCGACGTTTGTATCGCGGATTCACTGGATGATATTCTACTCCTTGTTCAGGAGGACAAACGACACAAGGAGCCAAAGGATCCGGAGCCGCAGCTGATAGCTGAGGCGATCGTCGCCTTTCAGACAAACAACTACAGGCGGACGCGTGTTCTTGGACAGGATCCTATTGCGTACAAGGTGATGCCAGGAATTACCTTGAAAGGGACCTCGCCCATTTTCTACAAGATTCCCATCACCGCCCAACTCGCTCAAAGCGTTGCACTTTGCATCTATCCTGCTACACCCACTGTTGTGCATGGACATCTCTCTGCAGTGGCTCGCCTCGCTCGCCGTCTGAGTGAGGGCATGAAGCCTCTTGATAACAGAACAACCATTCTCGCCTGTTACGAAGCATTCAAGAGGTTTGTATAGTAGTAAGCACCTCATGCATGATTTCCCGTATTGGACTGAAGCTAATGGTAGTCTCAAATTCAAGCAGGTGGATGGTGCGGGTGTTGTCTCGGGAGCAGAAAAGTGGCAGAGTATCATTAGTGAGATTCTGACGTTTTGGTGCTTGATTTAGCAGTTACATGTCGTTCCCTTCACCATCATCCTTAGCGGGAAAGTTCGACCAACTCGGAAAGGTGTTTCCGAGACCCAGAGCGCGGAAGCACCAAGGGTGAATTTTACCAGTTTGGGTGAAATGGGTGCAAGAAGTTTTTGCAGTGGGTTTACACTTGTGGCTAAATAGCCACACCACGATTCAAATCTGACCAGAACGCCTAGGGAGATCCCACCACAAACGGTCTTGCAATCGCAATAATACTTCTTTCAAGCTCTTGCAGGCATAGTAAAAGGGTTTGGATTGACGTACAAACCGTATTTTTCGAGTCGAGGGAACGACGAATATTGGACTTCTCAAGAAAGAGGTATCTACAACCGCTTTATGCATCGAAACACTTGTTAAACTTACTTCGGAAACCGAAACGTTTGGTAAAACATACAAACAACCACATGGGAGCGCCATCGATCACTTTCACTGTTTCGGCCCCACTAGAGCCCACGACCGATCACTCGCAGTCATTTGTCACTTTTGGCTAGGCGGGAAGGTTAGGTGATCAATATTTGTGACATCGAAAAATGTTCACAACCTTCGCAACTACTAGCACTCATGTCTTGCGACAGCATCCCATCTACGATGGCCAAGTATCTACTTCATCGAGAAACGAATCTTCAGGACCACAAAATACGCGCGTCGCATATGTCAATGCGTTTCGCTAATGAGGGGCATCAGCAGAAAGTGATCCACTTGTACCCAGCGATATTTGGTCTGCGAACCACAGATTTATACACCAGGCAATGACGACCAACAGCGAAGATGGGCTGTGAGAGTTTATTGTCGGTTGCGTCGCCTCGCAGGCTCAGTCCTGATTTGGGCTGGCACTCTGAAACATCGTTCCCCTGGACCCCGCAAAGACACCCCGAAACCCTCGGTAGGTATCCTTCACCATTTTCAATTGAGACAGGCATTACTATTGACCGCGATCTTCTATTCACATGTCATGCTCTTACGTGACCGTAAACCTGTTACAGTGGTCTTGTTTCGTGTGGTCTTTGACTACTGAACTGTTTGGGATTTGTTCGAGTGTCGATGCAGCCATCGGACACCTTCAATTTTTGAGGGTCACTTTGAGCGCCTGGTTCAGTCAAGTCCATGCTGCGCCTTGGTGATTTCAACGTTTCACGCCAAGTCCAGTGGCTGTACAACACGAGGACGGTGGAATAGTTAACGTCGAGGACGACACTGCAACCGTGACAGCCTATTCATCATCGTCACCAACGGAATCAACCGGAACAACTGGTCATGCGACATATGCGCCAAGCCTCGGCGTCAGGGATCGGGAAGCTGCGTATTTCGTAAGAGACCGTTGACACAACGAAACACCACATAAACGCCAGCAGATATGAATATGGACCATTGGACACGATTTCCCCACATAGGTGTGCATAGAAGGCAGCTTTCGGTGGAGATCGGAGAAAATGCGGAGCCTTCAAGTCCACGGTCATGTCCGCAGCCGTGACACAAGGTCAAAGTCGGAGGACGTATGGGATCAAAGTGGATGCAAGCCTTGCTTTGGTGCGCCTGTCGTAGGCAGTTGAGTTGTCCCCTATTCAAGTGACGGTTAGAGGACTTACAGAGCGCAAGCATACCCGAGAGGGAGTTAGGGAACTCATTCTGCTTTGGAGCCTAGTAATTGGTCCCTTTTCCAACCCCGCCAAATACCATGAGATGCATTTTCTGGTTTCAGTTTTAGGGCCGCATCCATGGCGTAACGAAAATCAACTCTCCGGGTCGCCCACACACCGTTCGGATCAACCATTTACGGTTTCGGCGGACAGTACCGGGTGGTCCAGGGTCCATCGGTATATTGGGCAGCTTTCCGCCTATAAAAGAAGCTCGAGAGAGCTTTGTTCCCCGTCGTGCTAGACTACTCCCTCTTTCACCATTCCTTTTCACGACATGAGTGGGATTATTGAAAAGCCCTCAGCAATCTTCTCTGATACATCGAGCATGCATACTCGCCAGAACGACTCCAATGCAAAACCTTTTGTTGCTGTCACAGACTGTGAACACTGTACGCAGTATCCTCCTAACTGTTGGTCGAGGATCAGGTTGGTCAGGTTTTTGAGATCTCTCGGCTCTCCTCATACCTCTCACTAGGGAATACATACGAGAGCCGGCTGCTGAATTCCTTGGAACTATGATCCTTGTTATCTTCGGTTGCGGTGGTAATTGTCAAGTCGTTCTATCATCCAAGTCCACCGTCTCCTCTAGTCCCAAAGGGGTCAGTCTTGAATACCATTAGTAAATCGTCCATGATCAATGTTGACGTATTGATGGTAGGAATATCTCTCTCTTAACCTGGGTTGGGCTATCGGTACGAGATGTTGCTACTACGTAGGTAACGCATTACGGACATTCGACAGGTGTGGCCATGGGCGTATGGGCCTGCGGTGGGATTTCTGGCGGTCACATTAACCCAGCAGTACGTCGCATCATACCCACTATACTGACATACACTTATTTCTTGCTAGTTCACTCTTGCCATGGCTACTATCCGCAAATTCCCTTGGAAGAAAGTTCCCTTCTACATTATGGGCCAAATGCTTGGAGGTCTTTGTGGTGCTGGTGTTGTTTACGCCAACTACTACCATGCCATCAACCTCTACGAAGGTGGTCCAGACATCCGTACTATCTATGGCACCGGCGACCTGTTTGGCGCGTATCCGGTGTGTGC
Organism: Boletus fagicola; assembly: GCA_038093195.1. Classification (NCBI taxonomy): domain Eukaryota; kingdom Fungi; phylum Basidiomycota; class Agaricomycetes; order Boletales; family Boletaceae; genus Boletus; species Boletus fagicola. Next base: position 3,761 of record JBBPRX010000470.1, on the reverse strand, counting down.
TGCCAATCCTTGGTCGACAATTTGGCCTAATCATGATTGCAGGCACCTTACATGACTTCTGTTGCTTGCTTCTTTGACCAGGTTAATTCCGCTCTGATTCGTCCATGTTACATGAGTTCACACGTCTCTAGTTTTTGGGAGCCACTGTGTTGGTTGTTGCGATCTTGTCCGTAACGGATAAGCGGAATGGCCCACCTCCACCGGGTCTCGTCCCTCTGGCACTCTTCTTCGCCACGCTTGGCATAGGGCTTGCCTTCGGCATGCAAACAAGTTATGCAATAAATCCTGCCCGTGATCTCGGTCCGCGCGTTTTGACAGCGTTGGTCGGCTACGGAGTAGCAGGTATGCAGTTTGCGCTTCACGATACCAGCGTGTTTCATCCTCCCCAGTTTTTAACTTTAGGAACCAATACTGGCTTTGGTGTACATTGCTCGGCCCGATTTTGGGCATGCAATTCGGGGCTTTGGCCTACGACGCTCTCATCTACACTGGTCCTGAAAGCTTCGTCAACAGGCCGTATGTGTTGAAAGTTTATGTATTGCAATTCCCTCGTCGACTGATTTTGCTTTTATTTTCAGGGACAAGGAGGCCGAAGTGAGGCACCTCGATTACTGCGCTCAACACAAGAAAGCCGTATGTCCAGGTGTCGACGTAGTTTAATGACTGCTCGTCTTCGTTTTCCCAAAGGTTTTTCCAACAATCCCCATGTCCCCATGTTCTCTTTCCGTATCGTGTCGTTGCCGAGGGCACCGACTCGGAGGTAATTTATGGGTCGCGTGCACATTAATGTTCTTATTGAGATACGTCTGGGATGCATCGTCAGCTGCTTTGTTTTGTTTAAACAAACCATGTGACGTGACCTTGTTTTGTTTTGTAATGCGAACACAATTTGAATGAATCATGGAAGTATTCTGGTCGGGAGAGGATGTATGTATCTGAAGGAATTGAACAGTATATGCAACTAATCAATCGTGTTGTGTTTGAGATGAAGCAAATTTCAAGGCTCTTGAACTTTCTGGCATAGCGATCTAGACCTCATTAATAAATATTGTGGCAGTACTACTGTAAGATGAGGGGGGATGTTTTAGTGGTGGAACAGCAAAAAAATATTATGACTGGTTTTAGTGTTCGTGTGTCCAAGTAATAGTATAACCGTACATATGAATATAAAATAGCATGCTCGAAAAAGTTTCGCGAGCCGTGCTACTGTACTAGGGGTAATGTGGCATATCGGAAACAAGCAGACATCCAAGAATCAGAAATCCTCGTCTAGCGAACTAGGATATTGCGCATGTCAGCCGGTGACGGGTAGGGAAATACCCACACGAAAATCACTCACAACATTCTGCAAGAACCTCCTCTCGCCGCTGGGTTGATATAATTGACGTTGGCCTTGGCGTAGTCCGACATCCGCTTCTCGAAAAAGTTGGTCTTGCCTTGCAGCGAAATCATGTCCATAAAGTCAAAGGGATTCTCGGCATTGTACACCTTGGTGTTGCCGAGCGATACCAACAGGCGATCGGCAACGAACTCGATGTATTGACACATGAGCTGAGCGTTCATGCCAATCAGACCCACTGGTAAAGCGTCTTGGAACGATCGTGAGTACACGCGACTCGAACGGACATCACGGGAACATACCAGTCAGGAACTCTTGTTCGATCTTGACGGCCTCCCTTATAATGCGCTCGATGATGTCAGGGTGAGGCCGACGCCGCAGATGGCTGAGCAACAGGCAAGCAAAGTCGGTATGCATTCCTTCATCGCGACTTATGAGCTCATTGGAAAAGGTGAGACCTGGCATGAGACCACGCTTCTTCAACCAAAAAATGGATGCAAAGGAGCCGGAGAAGAAGATCCCCTCAACGGCAGCAAAGGCAACGAGACGCTCGGAAAACGTGGAGCGTCGGTCGGAGATCCACTTGAGAGCCCAATCGGCCTTGTGTTGGATACATGGGATAGTCTCCACGGCGTCAAAAAGGTACTCGCGCTCGTCCGGATCCTTGATGTACGCGTCAATGAGGAGAGAATATGTCTCGGAGTGGATGTTCTCCATCATGATTTGGAAACCGTAAAAGGAACGTGCTTCTGCGACTTGAACTTCGTTGGAGAAACGCTCGACCAGGTTTTCATTCACAATGCCATCTGAGGCAGCAAAGAAAGCAAGAACATGAGAGACAAAATGACGTTCGTTATCGTCGAGACGATTGTTCCAGTCACGGATATCAATCGAAAGGTCTATCTCCTCAGCGGTCCAAAAGCACGCTTCCGCTTTCTTGTACATTTGCCATATCTAGGTAGATGGTCGATCACGAGAAATAGAATAAGGTGGTGTGCATACCTCATGGTATTGTATGGGAAAGAGCACGAACCGACGCTTGGACGGTTTCAATAGAGGCTCCTCGCCTGCCAAGATAATGTATGAGCACTGGCATCGACAAGGTGCTGCAAGCCAGAACACGCACACTCAGGTAGATCCACCTCGCCGACAAATATGTTACGAGCATTGTGATCACCTTCTGTCCCAGACTCGTCGAGAGATTCAGGGGGTGGTGAATGCATGTTAGAGTCATCGATGACTATATGGTCGGTATCACAATCTCGCTTGGTTGCACCTAGCGACAAAGAAGTAAAAGTCTTTATGATCTGACAAAAGTGTGAGGGCCAGGGAGATGCTGTCCATGAATCATTACCTGCCTGCTTATTGAAGACAGAACGTGTCATTAATGAGACAGAAAGAAGTAGCCAGGGACTTATTAATGACAAAGGTACAATTTGATGACTCGGGGGAACACGGGGCTGGTGTTAGGGGTCTGGGCGGATCACTATCAAAAATCGGTTACAGTATGCAGGCGGGTAGTTTGCTCGAAATTGGAACAAGTACCCTGAAATGCCCTGTAATGTATCATATCATATCATATTCCATCTACAGGATCCCCGGATACACCATGCCAAGTCGAAGAATATCGATACAATAGTATAGAGCGACGGACTGTCCAATGATGTACACTGGCTCGAGCTGCAAACTGCGACGAAGAGATAATTCACTTCTCGTGTGCATAAACAGAAGAATGGAGGAGAACTGAAAGATCATTCTACTGCAATCGTACAGATTTCCGCCTCCGCTTCCGTAGCATCGCCTGGGGGGTTGGCGGACGGGCCGCGGGTGGGGGACTCGAAGGTCGGGCGAAATATTTTGATCGACCAAGGACGTTCAAGATAGCGATGGACATGTAGTGGCCGAGGATCCCAACTGTAGCCCCGATGATGCACGCGACGGCGCAGAATACGTAGACTGGGTATAACGCAATTGCAACCATACGGATGATCGAAAACGGGGTGAATAGCGCGATGGCGAATGTAATTTTGACCAGGATGAAGATGGGCGAAAGTAACGCGTGAATGATGGACCAGATGATGTGTAAAGGGTACACCATGGTGAGAAGGAAGCGGATCCCGAGGCGAAACAAGAGGGACAGTCCGGCTAGGACCAGCTCTAATAAGGGAAGAAGCGTGGCAATGGGAGGAGGTTCCGCCGCTGAGGAGACATTTTCAACAACGGTCCCAGTCATAGTTGCAGCTGACATGGCAGCAAGCGCGACCCTCTACTGTTATTTTTGCTCCTGAGGAAATATACATCAAGCCGACAAAATTAAAGCACTCACTACCCCGAGGATATGTTAAGAATGCTTGAGTGGAACTTGCTTGGTCTCGTCACTTCAAGGATGATAAAAGACAGTCGCTTGAGGAATCCGACATCT
>JBBPRX010000469.1:0-14930 GCA_038093195.1 Boletus fagicola | reverse complement strand
ACAACTGTGACAAGGCGAGGGCTGGGCTACTATGCCAGTGGGGCAAGGACGACAAGGACGACAACGTAGTGGAGTATTATGGCACTGCCGTACTCAGCCCTCAGGCTCTTTGTACATATACAATGTTGCCAAGCATGGTCAGCCGAGGCAGTGATAGACCTACTATTAGGAAGACTAATTTATACAGTGCTGTTTCTTGGACGATCCCATAGTAGTATAGATGCCCACCGCATGCCATGACAGAAGCACCTACTTGCCAAACCTGAAAAGAGGAGATTCCGTGGAAATGACCGCGTATGCCATTTACACGTAAATCGCAGGCTTGCATGATCATAATCCTCCTGCAAGCCGTGCGAGAACAGGTGGGATGGTGTATTTAAATGGTTTGCATTCAACAGTCCCTGTTGAGTTTTGTATAGTTGATAATAGATATGATCTCTACTCAGCTTAACGTCAAGGTGTGCGGGGGCATAGCACAATTGGCCTGAGATGTCTCATGCAACCGCGTGTAGGTAGGATGACCCGTGGAAGAGGGGGGTAGGCGGGGTGCATGCCTGCAACCTTGGGTACCCAGATGGACTTTGATCCACATCGTGGATTAGCTGCTAACGTCTGAAAGATAAAATAAAATCGCAATACGTGTCGCATATTCCGGGTCACCCTACAGTGCACCTTCCACTGCCAGCAAGTGATCAAGAGCCGACCTTATCCTGGTGCGTGTTTACATCGCCGATCTGGATTAGTATACAAAACAACGTTGCGGCGACGTACCTTGGCGGACATATAACAGAATCGCCACATCCGCAGCATCTCAGGTTCAGAGGGACGTAATAATTCCTGAGTGCAGATGCTCACCATGTAGAAGATGATAGTAGTTCCCGGAGATTTCGACGAAGAAGAACTGTAAAAACAGCACAACGTAGAATGCCAGATGAACAAGGCTGGACATTCCTTAATTTTCACGGGCTCATCGCCGTTCTCTCAATGTAGGCCGTAATGGTAACAGCCAGACCATCTAGCCGCACCAACACGCCCACAACGGCGCTGGAACATTACCGTCGACCATCGTACACAATGGCTGCAGCAAACAACCAAGCTCAAGCTGTTTCCCACAGAAATTGGACACGGAACTTGCGGCCCGAGTTACCCGGCCCGTCCCTTCTCAGGTCCCAACCGGGCCCTTGCTTAAGGAACCCAACGTTCACTCTTCTGTCGACTATTTAGGATAACATGGGAATCAGCACGACAGAAACAACAGCCTTCAGATGAACATAGCCACTTACCTTCCGCCCGCGAATCACAGGACGCGCAGGACGTGAAAATTGTTGTGCCATGACATTTGTGGCATTTGACCAAGCTGGCGGCTCCCCAGGGTGGGGTGGTCTAGAACGTACGAAGGCCTTTCTCTTGAATTTTTTTTTCGCACATGCGCATCTGCGTACACCGGCTGTTTGGTCACCTGCCATCTTACCGAAGTCAAGATTTCTCCTGTAGGATTCCGCCAATCATCTCCTCAGGTCCAAACCACTGGCAGTCCGCATGTTCCTAACACACATCAAGCCCTCTCACACTGGCGTGGCTACAGCGGCCCAATCATACTTCTGCGACAGGCTTGAGAACATTCACGGTGTCCCCATACTTGACACGACATACAGCAGGTTCATATCAGACGGCATCCTACAGCTGATATCTAAACAGTGTGTAATCTCCGCTTTCAACCCTCCAATGGGGGATCATGCGCAGGGAAAATAATACTTTTAGTAGCTTAGGATGGCGGGTTTTGAAAATCACTGACGCGATCCTTAGAATAGTCACATCACAATTCACACAAAACATGGCCGCAAGGGGCATGTGGACCGTTCCGAACCTGTCCAGCTTCTTCAAACAACACAGTGTCAGCTTCTGACAGAAAGTCAGATAGCCTTCCTAAGCCGCCCACTTCCCGAGATGTGTGCACAAGCAGTCTACCATCCCGATTATAAAGTCATATTCGGCACGCCCCCCCCTGGTTCTGCTGTTGTACCTAGGGTTCAAAACTATCTAACACCAGCATCTAGCATCTCGGCGAGGCGGAACAAAGTTGTTATCTCCGTCTTCGTCGTGAGATATCAACTGTTGCAGAACTTTGTGGTGTACGGGTATGAATATAAATTCGTGATTTATTCTCCGATGATCTGGGAACTGGTTCGTAACAGCCCAGGCCCAGGTCGATCAAAGGACGGAGTATTCCCATCTACACGGCCCGCACACTTGCAATGACTTTCTCTTGAAATCTTAACAGATAACATGTTTTGGTCTCGTAAGTTCTACGATTTTCACTCATGTGCCAGCGATTAGGCCACTCAGTTCAAGTTGCATGACTAGGGTTACATGACCTCGCACTATGACACGTTTCCTCGCGTGCAGGCCAAAGGGTCTTTCATATACCTTACGCCCACGCTGGCACATTGTGTCTCAGCGGCTATATAAGGCACGCGTGATCCGAACAGGTGCCTGGCACCGTGCCCGGATACAAGGATCGATGTTTTTTATCCCCGAAAGAGCATTGTAATGGTTCTTGGCACAGGCTCAGCCAACCGGATTTTTCTGTGCTTGCGGTGTTCCGATTTTCCTTCATGTCGATTGCCATATCGAGTCCCGTCCACAACGGGTGAATTTTGTCCCCAGCACACAGCCCACCTTGCAGGTACAAGGAACGCGAAGGCAGCCGATGTTGACCTATCGTAATTCGTCCAAACCTTGTGCTGAGAACATACTAGTTTATTGTTCGGTCCGACGATGTCAACAAATGGAATGAACCGCATGGGCCCGCAGATCATTCCAGCGTTGTCCTCGGAGTCCTCGTCTATCCACGACAAGCACTTGCAGCAGGAATGGCGTCAGTGTACTCAGGATCGAGGTATATAAACCCCTCAACTCATCTCGAATACCTCAAGCACTCCAGTACACGAGTTCTTACAATCCCTTCGCTCTTCTTACTACAATGCGTTTCTTCGCGATTGCCTCTGTCTTCTTCACCGCTACTGTCGGCGTGTTCGCCAGCCCAGTCGTCGAACGCCAGACCCCCCAGTCTGCTGCTGTTATTCTGACCGACCTCACCAACACCGTTACGCCTCTTGCCAACCAACTGCGTGAGTAGCACACACGGTCTCATTTTCATGTGCTTGCTGACGATGATGCAGTCTATGCCACCGCTGAAAACGCGACACAGGCAACCCTGACGCCCATCATCGGTGATATTAGCACGGCTTTGACTGGTGCTGTCAGCAACATGAACCTGCTTGTTGGGCAGCCCACCAACGTGATCATGGCTTCTGTCGATGGCACCACTGTTCTGGCGACATCTGACATTGCTGCTCTTATTTCCGTTGTTGTCAACGTGCGTCTCCAATATTTAACCACCATGTAGCGTTCAAGAACTCACTTGACTGCCATGCAATAGCTCATCTTCACGGCCATTAATGCAGTCCTCCTCGTAGTCGACGTCGCAATCTACTCTATCATCTACTCTTTGCTAGCTGCACTCGGGCAAGTATTGCTCAATATCGCGGTATGAAAAGCTCTGACAGTCTTGTGATCCACCAGGGAGGTTGTCTTCAGCTTGTTGTCCATCGTGCTTTCCTTGGTCGTTGGACTCATCGCTCCTCTTCTCATCTTGCTCGCGCCTATTCTCTCCATCGTCAGCACCCTGGGTCTCACCTCCCTCCTCAGCGGGCTTCTCGGCGGCTTGCTGTAAACCCAACCGCTTGTAACGCCGCTATATCCGCATTTCTGCTCGTGCACGTCGAGTCGGGTGTAGTGGATCAACAGTGGGAATCCTTTGTAAAAATCCGATTCGCCGTTCTTCAGTTTTTTTACAGATTGGGTTTTGGTGGTTAAATAGCGTTTTTTGTCCCATGTCGTTCGGAATAAAATAGTGTTCTGAGTTTGAACTGGCGAGGGCCATCGTGTCCTGGATTCTAACCTTTTTATTTGACCTGAGCGAAGTTGCCGGAAGCGTGGTCAATGAGGCTGCGGCTACAACTGCCAGAAATCGAATTGCTGTTACTTTTATGGAAGCGGAAACAATTGACAACCTCACAGCAAACCATTCGCGAACCGTTGAAACGTAGGGTTCCAACCATGCATGGGTATTCGACACTGAGGGGTTGTTTGCCATTACATGGTGTGCAATGTTTGTTTGACTGGATGCGCTGGCTTTGCAAAGAGAGGGACATGAGGAATGATAAGACTGAGTTATTTGCATGACACTACGAGCCCAACAAGAAACCAAGCTTTTGCCCTGTTGAAATGAGGAATTAAAAACCGGATTCATAAGAGGTTCGCGGGAAGCGCGCACGGCATACGTCATGAGTCATGACAGGCCCGACGCGTATTAGGAAATGAAGCATTGATTAGGCCGCCGGCGCCTTATAGGATAAATTGCTGGCATAAATAGGATGACCTCTGCATCCAGCCACCAGCGAGACTCGGCTGTTTTCACTACTGATTAGAATTGATAGGTGTCTCTAATCTGAATACCTAGAATACATGAATAATGTCGTGGAGTATCCAAGCCGCATACTAACTACATAGCAGAGGTGTAGTCCGAGGTAGTTGGTATTGGGAGGTCCTCTGCAGATCCTGCAAGAGCTTCAAATAGATAAATCACGCCAAAAATCAGGAAGAGTGTAGCGCCTCCGAGTGTGACTGTGGGATAAATGTGAGAAAAAACAAGAACAGCGGAATATAGTAACCGAATACGAACCATGTTTGACGGATATCTTGGTCGAGACATACCGACCGGCCATGACAGCAAGACCCGTGCAGGCCGTGTGACCAATAACCGTTCCTAATGTCACAAGATAGACGTTCTGTGGAAAGAATGAAGAACCGTGAGTCTACTTGTCCCAAGGGCCGGGGATACACCCACGTGCGTTGCACCCAGCGCAATGGTTGCAAACTGACTCCTATCGCCCCATTCTCCCAGGAACGTAAGGAGAAACGACTGAACGAAGACAGGCCCCAAGACAAAATTGCAAAAGTTGCGAGCCCCATCAGCAATGTTAGATTTTGTCGCCTTTCGAGGGGTTGCTGAGGCATGCGCTTCGCCCTCTTCGAGACGTTCCAAGGGAATGGAGTGACCATTTGATCCTGTAGTTCCAATTTCCGCAGCGTCGGTCTCGATCTCCTCTTCCGCTTCTCGCATTTCCTCCTGCATTTTTTCACTCCCGCTCTGCATCTCTCGGGCTTCCATCATCATTTTGGATCCAAACACCAAGAAAAGCACACCCGCGGCGATGTGAATCCATTCCTTGGGGACGAGCCTGGGGAGAAGGTGGCCCATCTCGGCAGAGAGCAAGGACATCAATAACAAGGAGCTGAAAGCGCCTGCAAACACCACGAGGCGAGGATGGCGCATTGCAAGAATGGCCGCAATGAGAAACGTTTTGTCGCCAATTTCCGAGAAGATGATCATGGCGAATGAGCGTAGGAGTGTGTTGGATAGTGAGTTGGTGCCATCGTCAGCCGTGGACATTATTGTCCTGGGTGCAAACCTCGTCGAAAAAGGGTAACAAAGAAATGCGCACAGACAGACCTGTCGCAGACTGCACCAGGGCGGTTGGGCGTTGCTGGACGATGCCGAAAATTGGGAGGTTACAAGGCCTCAGTGTCCACGTCCAAAGGAACTTGATAACCCGCGGTCCGACGCCGAAATAACAATATGGTGCACACGTGACACGTGGTAATATTAGTACTCGAGTTTGCCTTCGAGACTCATCCAAAACCACCTTGCTTGACAAGCTTGACAAGTTACAAGTATAAGTCATCAGACCAGTCCTTATATTTCCCCGCGGTCTCTAACAAGCTCCTTCCCTTTGCATTCGCCATGTCAAGCACGACTCTGTGGAGAGGAAGCCGTATTGGGGGATCTTCCAATCGGGACGCTTTCTCAAACGCAGTTAGTTAGCCTAGAAGGTAGGCCGGAGAAAGAAGGGGCTTACGTGGCACTGTAATGCCCGAAAAACGGGTGACTCAAGATGCCCGCTCCAGATGACATTTAGAGGAGTCTGTCGCCCCGAGGCTGGTTAACATCTCTGAAAAATCGCACTGCCTCCCGGCTGACTTGCGCAGCACCCCAAAAGTTGACTTCAAAACATGTCTCGTGCATGCACATCATTGACAGACTCTAGCTCTCCATTGATCATCTTCCCTGCGTTGTTGAAGACGACGTCGACACGGCCAAATGCTTCCTGGGCTTTGGCAAATGCTGCCGAGATTTCGGCATGCTGAGTGACGTCCAATTTGATGACGACGAGACGGGTGGATGGGTATTGGCTAACGAGATCAGATAGCACTCCAGGCTTGCGGAGAGTGGCGACGACTCTATCCCCTTGTTTCAAGAGATACTTGGCCAAGAATGCGACCGAAGCCAGTTGAAGCACCTGTGACTGAAGGCGAGTCAAACTTCATATGGTATCAGTGTAGAGGTGAACTTACTGAACCAGACTCTGGATTCTGCCATGAAGTAGACGGAGTGAGTGAACGCGTTGGTCTATGCGTCCCTGATGACCGGGCGCATTTTATTAGCTCAGAGGTGACTTGCTTCAGCATGCGAAAGGAGCTCTCGGAGAGCGCGGTCAGCATGATTACTCACCTATCAATCAGATCCACAAAGTCAGTGAATGACCTTGAGGACTCTCCCACTGGCCGGAACTCCAGCGTTGAGAGCTGTAGTTGGAGGACAACTAGAAAGAAATTAAATTAAATGTGAAAAACACATCAATGATAGTATACCTTAAACCAGTACATTTCCTGAACTAGCCCATTGGATGTAGTAGCAAAAAAGCTGGAGGCTTGTCTCGCTAAGTGCAGTCCTGACTATCGGATGAGTCGGGAGCCACTGGGGATAGTGTGGATATAGATGGACACAGGTCAACTTGAAGCAAGCCACCATAGTAAATATTGCCGTGTGCTAATTCAAGATTCCTGGGATGATGTATTACAAACGCGTTTTAGCTTGATTATTGATCCACGGAATTGTGAATCCCTCCCAGAGGTCCTGATTCCTGAACGACATCGCGTATTGACTATGTCCTCGGGCAAGCACTAATTCAGTCAACCACCAGCCAATCAAAAAGACTATGTTGGTCATGAAAGCTCGCCCACTCATTACAAGGTCGATTAACCAAGCCACCCTTGATCGACTCCAACTCGCAAAAACGGGGTGCGGTTAGTGTTTCCGACTTTGAGCGAATTTCAAACTACCCCTAAATGTTCTCCGTATCACATATCCATGGTGTCCTCTTCACGGAAGGAACTATTACCAGTCAAGCTTTCAAGTTTCAGGGTCTGCGAGGCCATGAACTTTTGGTGGACAAAGCACACCCCAGTCGTGCCACGACTCGTGCGCTTGTCGATTGGATCTCGACGAGGATCTTGATCTTCTGAGTAACCTTGGATAGAATCGGGTCCGTAAAGCAAGGATGATCGATGGTCGATGTTCGCCGGCACCGACCTTTGATCCCAGAGGTTTCGAAGTTCTATTCAAATCGACGAGAACGGTCAACCAACTACATCATGGAGCTTGTTCGCTTGCATCCAGAATACCTATCGATCGTCAAGTACTCGTGTACAGTCGATATGCACACACTTGCAATGCATATCACCGTGATATACTGGTTGCTTCTGCTGAGAGCGTAGAGGATGCTAATGTATTCGTGTCAGATGAGGTTTTCCTATTGAATGATGTCGACTGTGCTCGAAGTCTAGCGCAAAGATTCGTGCCGTAACTCCGCGATGGTAGGAACACTAATCCCGATGTCGAAGGCAAAGCGACTTTCTTAGTGATTCCTTGGTGCACCGTGCTCATGTCAGTAAGAGGAAGAAGGCAAAATACCCACATAGACCGAAATGGACTTTGAGACGCTGTCAAACACAGTAACGGCCTTTCTCAGTTGAGAGCCGACTGTACATCATGATGGTGGCATGGAGATGCACACGGTCCGGGTTAGTAACCCAAAAACACTTCTTCTAGGACCTGGAAGAATCGCAGAGAAGGTCCCGGGACTCCCGACGACCACGACGACCAATCAAGTTGAATAGCCAACTTCTTGAGCGACAGTGACGAAAAAAACATGTAGCATAAAACGGCGACATTCAAATATTCATCCCCGGCCCTTAGCGGCCGCAAGTCTCCTCGAAGACTCGACACCACCCTACTCACTTCTTTCATCGAAGTTCTATTCAATGTTTTGTTCTTCGTAAAAGCTCAGCGAGGTCTCCGGCAGAAGGAGCACTCCAAGTTTAAGGTCATCGGACCATTCTCGTATTTCTCTAGAAAGCATTTTCCCTTCCCTTTAACCATTTGAAATGCGGGCCTTCTGTGAAGAGGAAGGAGGAGGAGAGGATCTTCCAATCGAGATGCCTTTACTCAAACGCGACACGAGCTTTTACTAGCAACAATCGCGCGCCATATTTAGATCCCGAAAAGTCAGGATCTGTACGCCGGGTGCGCACCCGCGCAGGGGGATGAACATCATTAAATCTTTGCTGATCGATGCCTCGATCTCCGTGCGGAACGGTCCAGATTCGGAGATGGTGATCTGTTTGCATCGCGTAGGTGTCTATTCATGCAGCCTAGCGGATCAACAGATCAGCTTTGCCTTGATAATCCAAGCTAGATCCAACTTGCCCGCAAGCGCTTCAAGTCAGTCCCTTGAGAGAGGGAATTCCCTGTGGCATGAACGAGAATACACGAAAAACTCGGAAAACAATCCGTGCTGACCAGGGTCCTTTCAGCTCTGAGGTGACCTGAATTCATAGCTTTGCGAACGCAATTTATGGTGTCGATCCAGGTCACTTGAGATGTTGCTTGTCCGCAAGTTACTTAGTGATCCGTAGAGCCACGATGAGGTCAGGCCAACCAAGTCCAACAGGTCACGCAATTCCAGGGTCAGTGCTTTTCCATGTGGCCAGTGACTCGCTAAAGCTTGGGCGAATTGCCACCGGTGGTTTTCGAACCCTCGCGGGATCAGCAGCCTGTTCGCCAATGATGGGTACGCTTACCGTGCAAGTTCTTATGATTGATGGATGAAGGAGCGATTCCATCTGTGCCTCGACATGGTTTACAAATATCATAGCGTTAACCAGGGGTATCCCCTTGCACCGTAGCGGGGCTTTTGATACAAACTGACCTCGATGTCAAATCTACGATAGAGTCTTGATCTTGTCTACTAGGACATTCTTACCCTTCGCCTCACTATCCTTCATCCGAGCCACGAAAGAGTCATCAAACCAGCCCCTGAGTTTCGTTTTTTGCTCGTTGCTGCCCTCTTCACGTATCCGCTCCAAGAGCTCGGCGACGACGAAGGCGCCATCACCCTGAGCGATCGCGATGGTCGTATCCCTCCCGACGGTGGAGAGAAATACCGATGCAAATTCTGACGGTGAGAACATGGACGAGCGTACAACGGATTGTTCCGAGTGGGAGAAATGTCCACCCTGGAGTAGACTTTTGTACATGCGAGAAGTGTGGGGGAGGTCAATCAGATGTGGTCGTGCGGGATCTTCTGACGGATAAGGGGATGTGAGAGCCTCTGCGAGGGCTTTCATCGCGGACGACTTGTCTGTGGGAGTGTCAGGATGTCACGTAAATGATGCAGGGAAGGAAGAAAAGAAACTTGACCTCCTTCGGCATACAACATGATCTCCAATACGAGCAAGCTTCCACCAGTATCTCTCGCCGTCTCCGCGCCGTTCTCTGCCACGAACTGGAGAAGTGCTTCGCTGGCGGCTTTCCGTATCTCACTCTCCCTGATCGTGCTGTCTTTTTTGCTTGTTTTCGCGCGTATGCCGTCTGTTTCCGCTATCACAGCGATTTGCGGGGGAGTGAAATGTCTTCGTGAGCGTGGTACTATGAGATGGAAAAGGGAGCGTCTGCCTTGAGGGGTCTTTGCAAGTGAGGAGGTGTGCAACGTGATGTCGGAAACAAGAGATTTTGCAGTGAGTTTTGTGTCGCTGGTGAGTTGTGTCAACGACGTGTGGACGAAAGTGGAACGAAAACCATACTCGATAATGTCGAGTGCCGTAAATAGCACCAGCTGGGCTTCTTCGTCGGTACACATCCGCTCAACGTGGGGCTTTATCACTTTTATGATATGTTTCCGGTCCTGAGATAGTACGTTTGACGTGGGAAAGTATACAGACCAGGAAACTAACCTTTGCCGTGCCGCGCGCGATGAATTCACGGACGACCCTACTGCCGTCCTTGGTGTGCACCATCTCGGCTAGGACATCTTGGCAACTTGAATGTTTGTTAGTGCTGGACCACGCATATAAGCAGAACAACGAACCTTTCAAAGATTTCTTTGCGTAATTTTTCTTGCTCTGATTCTTCTTCGATGCCATCGACTGCAGTTAGCAACTCCCACAGCGCGCGATGAACAATGGCATGTGTAACCGCTCCTTTGTCAGGGTTATTAAATCTGTGCAGTGTTTGAATCCAAGCGCAGGCGCGAAGACGATTGTACCCACATCGTTGTTAGGTTTTCCTTTACAGCAGCAAGTAAGCGCTTTCGCCTGTCACCCTCGACGTCGTCAAGCAGGCCACGGAGTCCCTTCTTTGCGGTTTCGATATCTTGAGCCGTTCCTCGACTAGTGGAAAAGAGTGCAGCCTCCTTCCCATAAAAGTCGCGCAATAGAATGGAGCGCTCGTAAGCATTTGCATACAGTTCAAATGTATCAGCGAGCACACTTGAAGCTTCCCGATGTAGTAAGAGTTTGAGAACATTTGGCTGGAACTCTAGCAGAATCGAGACGCGGTGCTTTGGACAGAACCTGATAAGTTTCGTGACCAGAAACTTGAATGCAGATTCAGACGCTGAGTATGACGATGACGTTTGGGCAGTGATACTCACTTTGGAGTACTTGCTCTGAGCCAACTCCTTGTAGTGCCCCTTGAGCTCTCCAGCGACCTGGTCTCTTTCCCTCTGACGTCCATACCTAACAATGGTTTGTATGATCCTGCTAGCGTCGTGTTTGAGCACAATGTCCTTTACTTTTCCCGTCACGGTGTCCATCAGCTCTCGGACGTGCTTCTCGCGTTCTGTTGGGGATATGTTTTTCTGACGAGCTAGAGACCAGACGCGTTTCGCATTGGCGATTAGTTGGGAGTGGGGCTTTGCAGCTTTTCGTTGCTCTTGTAACACGCGCTGGGCTTTATGGGATTCCCTAGCGACTAATTTATGCTGCGCATCAGAATGATAAGAACTGGGAGTGCCGCGAGGAGCAGACCGTTTGGATCCTTTGACACCCCATTGTCCACATCCATTTCATCCCTGGCAGGGCTCAGATCTTCCGTATTCTCCTCTCCGCTCTCTACGTCGACGGACTCTTGATCAGAGTCTTCTTCACTTATCTCCTTGACCGGGAGTGTCACGGGATGCCTCCGCTTCTTGACGCTTTCATCGCCGTGCTTGGATGTCGCCTGCTGTGAGACACGTGTTTTCTTAACCTTTGGGCCATCTTGATAAGGCGCATGTCTTTTCTTCTGAACAGCTGGCATCGTATTCGGACACTCTATAACTGAGAGTAAGTGTAATGGATATCCAGCTGCTAGGCCGGCTCGCAACTAAATTTGCGTAATATTTTCCGATGGCTCTGATTTCTGTGGCACGTGACCTTACGCTCGATCGCGTCGACGCCGATACTTGATCGGCACGTTGCTCATGATCAAGTACTTTCAACAGGATGGGCAATTTCCCGATTACATGTTGGACCGGGCCACGATATCTAAGCAATGTCCTGTTGCAGGTCGCTTCCATCGGTGTTGCACTATTAATTAATAATTGGGCCATCCATCCCGAGCCGCCGGGATAGCTCAGCTGGGAGAGCAACAGACTGAAGTTTCTTGAGCAAGTCAGCTCGAAGGATTTCTGGAGGTCCCGTGTTCAATCCACGGTCCTGGCATTTTCGTTCATTTTTGGCGATCCTCTGGGTTATCGGGTGTTGGGAATTTTCTGGATCACCGGACATGCCGAGAAGCAGAAGCGGTTTTGAATCTACGGAGTGCTTTGGTAGCTTTTCGTCGAAGAGTGAG
Organism: Boletus fagicola; assembly: GCA_038093195.1. Taxonomy (NCBI): domain Eukaryota; kingdom Fungi; phylum Basidiomycota; class Agaricomycetes; order Boletales; family Boletaceae; genus Boletus; species Boletus fagicola. The sequence goes on along the minus strand of JBBPRX010000469.1, from coordinate 2,851 downwards.
CAAGTCGTTCATGCCTCCGTCGACCGTCGCTTCGGGGTTTGCCGAGCGAATTTGCCGCACGTCATGTGCGTTCGACTGCGCTTTCTTCCTTGTCATGTCAGGATCGTCGTCTTCTTTGGTGGCTTCTCGTATGGAGTCTAAGCAAATCGCTATCGTGTATGCATATGGCCATATACGGACGGACACCCTCTGGCTGGTGACACGTACAAGGCCTCGAGCAGCTCACAATGTTCGTTGGTGTCGCTGGTCGGGTCGCACGAGCAGCCGCAGCTCGTTTGAATGGCGTAGTGGGACTGCTCTCTATAAGATGACTGTGCACGGTCCGACCGGATCGTGGTGGCGTTCTTTCTCCCCGAAGTATTATCTCTCTGGATCGGTGGGGTTCTGACACTTATATGGATTCTGACGACCCACCAGCATCACGGGAAGTGCATCCGGAAAACGATGTGACTATTTCGAGGGTTATCCCGCACCGTAAACGATGCCGCCTGAAAGACCGGGGATGCGTTGACGTGAGGGGCACACCCGTCCGTCGCTTTAAAGGCTGCGTAATCTGCGTGTCCCCGTCACGTTCCTTCTCCCCTCGTTGCCGTCACACACCGCCCATGGCATCCCCGACGTCGACGTTCGCGACGCTCAAGGCCCTCCACCTCGTCATCGCAGACGCCTTGGACGACATACAGCGCGTATTTTCGCAAAACAGCTTGCCTGACACCCCTTCCTCGCCTGCCTCGCAATGCTCTTCCCCCGTCTACCCATGGTCCCCAGATCCCTCCCCAGCGACGTCTCCGTTCCCCACCACCCCGCCGGCCTCTTTCCCCCCAACGCCCCTCTCGGCCACGTTTCCTTCCCCTCCACATACCGATACGGGCGTCCCGTTTCTGGACTATCCTTCTCCGGACTTTCCTCTTGTCTCCAATTCACTCCGCGAGCAGCTCGCCCTCCATCCAGATGCAGCTGCAGCTGCTTCCAGGATCGTCGCTGCCTGCGGACAAATGTCGAATATCGTTCACAAGCCATTCTTGTCCCTTTGCGATGCAATAATGAGCGTGCGTACCTTGCTGTTCATGTGATGCCTCTATGGCACTGACGTTCGTCCGTGACTGGTTTCGGGTGCATATATGCACATTTTGTATCATCCGAACTACCGTTTTCGCTTGCATTAGTACAACCTCCCAGCGTGTATGCGCCTTGTTGAACACCTTCACGTCGCGGAAATTCTTCGGGAAGCTGAAGAGAACAAAAAGCGTCTTCTTGCCAGTGGAGAGGACACCGCAGTTCCGCTTTCTGCTCCCAAGCTGGGCCTGGATCTTGGAGCAAGTGGTCTAGTGTCTACACGCGACGCCGTTGAGATTCGGACACCCGCGGCCGGAATGGAGTCGATGCCTGACTCTCGCGCACATAAATGCACTGGTATGTCTTCCTTCTCCACGCACCCAGCCTTTTGGTATTGATCTCGTCATGACGCTACCTGGTTTGATGGTTTCTGCCCCATCAATTTCCATCTTAAAGAAGGCTTGCACGTCGCCGACATTACGAACGTGATATGTTTCTATGCGGGTAACAATTATGTTGATCCCAGTGACCTAGGTACGTGTTCAACGAATCGAGGCTGATGCTATTTACTCATGTATACGAATCTTCACACTATTGTTGGGCAGTGCATGTTCTCCGACTGCTCTCGACACATCACATCTTCCGAGAGACGGCCCCAGATACATTTGCACTCAACAGGGTAGCAAGCCTTCTCGACAGTGGAAAAAGTGTCAAGACCGTATTCTCAAGGTCGGTGTTCCGCCCCTTCTCGTTTGATCGAGATTCGAGATCTGACTTGGCGTAGTCCGGAGACCAAGTACGATGATACTGGTGGAGCACCTGCACTTGTCGGGTTAATGTAAGTCGGGTCTAGCAGCATGTATGCGCCGTTCTATGAACGATTGTTGACGATATCTTGTCCGATCATCAGGACGGATGAACTCTTCAAATCCGCCGCTTACCTCACCGAGGCATTTACTAGTGTCCAGCTCCCAACACTGCCGTCCACTCCACACCCATCTTGCCCTGTCGACGCAGTCTTATCTGGGAGAACTACGATTGCATCATCATCCAGTCGTGTCATGAATGATGCCGCCGTTTGTGTTTCCACCACGCGTTCCTCCAGCGTCCTCACACACATCGTGTACCCAGAGGATGAGGACGGTCAACTACCTTCTCGTTCGTTTCCATCAACAGAAGCACTGGAAAGCGATAGGTCGCACTCTCTTCCAATGGGTGTCCCAATACCCTCGCACCCGCTTCCAGCCCCTCCTCCTCACCGGAGCCCAGTCGAGACTTCAATACAACTGGAGAAAGACTGTCTGTATTCTGGAGACACACATAAACCAGAGAGGTCGCTCGCATTCAATCTGGCTTTCCGCACCCAGGAGCCGCTCTTCGAATGGCTGGAGAATGGAGGTGAAGATTTGCTCGGAGGAACGGGCCAAGCGGCCAGCATACGTACCGCGACGAGGGTGGGAAGCGTGATGCACGGTGACGTGCAGCTTGCGGTGCCCAGTAATGCACCCAACGGTGTACCACGAAGGTCGTTTAGACTTCAACGTTTCTCAAAGGCAATGGTGGCAACGACTGGGTGGGAGGCACCTAAGGCAATCTTGAGTGGTAAGTTTTTGAGACATTTCATGCGTGATCGATTCGACCGTTGACCTCGCTGTCAGGATTCGACTGGTATTCCCTTCCAAGAGGCTCTACTATAGTCGACGTTGGCGGTGGAATTGGAAGCACCACAATGATCCTCGCTCGTGCTCTCAACGACCCTAGGGTTGATTCGCTGAAGAAGCAGGACGGTGCTCAC
>JBBPRX010000468.1:0-14933 GCA_038093195.1 Boletus fagicola | reverse complement strand
ATACTTTCTATGACTTTATCGTCAACAAAGCCCGGGGGAAGTCAGGACCCCTCTTCAACTTTGACGTGCATGACGACGTCCGCCTTCTTGCTGACGCAACGAGGGAGAAGGACGAATCGCACGCTGGGAAAGTTGTGGAACGAAGTTGGCACCAAAGGAACAAGCATATCTTCCCTGCATCACGATGGGAGGTGAGTATCAACGACTCATCATTTTCTGTCATGGTTAATGGACGTGCCCAATGCTAGATATACGACCCGGAGAAAGATTATGGAAAGTATACGATTGCTTGACCAATACTCGTTGGCCACAGGTCGGCCCCATTAATTGTACGACCTGATACGATCAATATATTCGAATGTGCAATGTAAAGAGTGTTAAGTTTGAGCGGTACAGAGCACCTACAAAAAATCACTACAAAATGAAATGCCAGGACCGTGGATTGAACACGGGACCTCCAGAAACCATCGGAACTTCAGTCTGTTGCTCTCCCAGCTGAGCTACCCCGGCGACAGTTTTGTTTCTCTTTTAGAAACTATCCCATGGTCCATCTCCTTCGTAGACCATCAGAACGCTTTGATTGCGAAGGCCATCCGCTTTGACTTGGCTTTGATTTCCTCAACAACTATAAAAGATGTACCAACGAGCTACATCGTCCCATCCATCTGCCCACCTGTTTCACATTCCCTACCACGATGTCCACACTGTTTAACTCTGGAGGACCCGTTGCCAGCATCACGAGCGATTCGGACACCCGGTTCCCTGATAATCACGATGTTGCACCACCCGCCCAAGAGTCTCCGCTGAATCCCGGACCGACAAACCAACCGTTGAACGACGGACCTCCGATGCCGCCTACATGCCGCTTTGCACCCTTCGATGAGCATCTTAACGCGCTGGTCACGACACCGAGTTGGCAAAGGGACCTCGACGATTATTTTACAAATATCTTCAAGAAATCCGTCTTGTCCGAATACCCGATCGACGACATGGTAGAACAGGTGTTACAGATCGTCGGAAGGCCGACACAAGCAAAGATTCGTGGCCTCGCTCTAGCCATATATATGCAGTGGATGCGTATGCAATTTCGTTGCAAGGACGCGAACGTATCTGCTCCAGAAATCGTCACGTTCATTTCGAAGATAACCGACCATCTGGGATGTGTCTTGGTTCGCGCCCAAAAAGACTTCCTGGATGAGCTCAATTACCTTTGTATCGAGAAGCTAAAGCTGACCTGGCGCTGGGTACGATGTTGACGAATTCTCGTAAATCGCTAGCTCACACTTTTGTAGTACGTCGCCGTCGGGATGCGCGGAGTATTGCCCATACCTCGCGAAAACCTGTTTATGCGAGTGATGGCTGTCGTCGCGATGATCAGTCATTTGTTCCGCGGCGGTCAACTTCAGTACGGTACCGCGCTCGATGGACTAGAATACGTTGCTATGATGTCGCCCTGGCCGGATGCCGTGGCTGTCATATATGCCCTCTTGCACGAACTCGGACCAAAATTTGCCCTGGAACAAGCTGGGTGGAATTTTACCCAGCATCTTCTCGCCGAACTTTTCCCCCTTACTGTGAGACGGGTTCATAGTGACCCCCTCTGTCAGCTGGTATGTGCCACCACTATTGTTGTCTCGTGGACATCACTCACGGGATAACCAAGGTCCCTGCGATCAACACACTTGTAACAGAGTGGCACAACAGAACCTGCGTCACGTTGTACCATACCTATCCAAAGGGGCCGGGGAACAACTAATTTCATGCTCACTACTCACAGATGTGAATAGTAGTTTCCTACGTGTAACTATCAATATGATGCGCATTCTGTCTTTCATTATGGATTCAAGGCCCATGGGGACACAGTCCTATGATACACTTGGAACGTGGATCTAATTTATGAGTTGTAAAACGGTGACTTGGGCGGTCCGTTTCTTGCCGTCGAGTGGAATGAGTATGGAGGGTCAGTCAGGTAGCGATGCAAGTTGAGAGCTCGGATGGACGTGGAATCAGGGTAAGTGATCGATATAATGTGACGTGATATCGAAAAAGGTCCACAAGAGTCCGTGTGTGGTGATGCTTCGCACCGCGCTCACACCGAGACCTTGATAGATCCGTGCTATTCCAGCAAGCACTGGCTTGGGATCTTTCGGATCGGGACCTTATGTTACAATTGAGCAAAGCGTGGAACATGATAGAGAGTCCCAGCGTACCCCGTACAAGCCGGCGAAGAGTTTCCCATACTCCTCTCGACGATGTGCCGGATAAGGCACGTTGTTGAACCTTGGTCTTGACCCTGAAGAAAGATATCGTTAGGAGTAATTAGAATGATCAACGGGATCAAGAACGAACTCACACATCGAGTGGGTAAATCAGTGCCCACGAAGTGACACCAGCAAGCGAACCACATACAAATGGGATGAGAGAAACGGGTATCGGTAACCAAGGAGGTGTTGGACCTTGCTCCCCTGAGCGTTGTCGGCCTAGGAGATGACGCATGGCGTCATATTCGAAAAAGTACAACGATGTACCAGCTGTGTCGCGTACTGTATGACGATAGGAGACATAGGTGCTCAGTGCAACAACAAGTACAAGCGGCATCACGGACCAAAGTGTAATCGGAAACCAATGTAGAGACCGAAAAAGCCGTTCGACCTAAATATATCGCGAACGGCTTCCAGAGTACCTGGTGGTTTTGCCAAGTGAACTCCCTTGTTCGAAGCAATGCTGTACTCGAGTTGTCTGCGGACCTGGTGGTCTAGATATCAGGCTACTAGTGTCACTTTGATGGTTATGGATTATACTTTTACAAGCTCGAATGCTATTGGAACCAGATTTAGCGCAAGCAGTCGGGAGAGACAGCAGACGCACGTGCGCTTCCAAAGGAAATTAGGGATCCGGCCAGTGCACCACTAATACCGCCAGCGAGCGCTGCATCAGATATCCTATTCCGAGAGAAATGATGATGGTTACGACAATATTCTTTGGTGTCACTGTATATGGTAAACGAAGCGGCACCTTCAGGATATTCAGCAAAAGAATGGATTATAAGGTATGGAAGCACTCACGAACGAATGATATCGTGACAAGAGGAATCCATAAACCGCGATAGAACCCTTTCACACCCTCCTCCTGATACACCAGGGCTGCCAGTTTCGGAACAGAGACCCGTGTCTTGGTGGTCTGTAACCTTGACTTCAACGAGTCCAACTGGGACAATCGCGATCAGACTGGGTGCGGATCTCGGGCAGGAAAGTGGACGTACCGGATACCCTGCAATTGTAGATATGTAACTAGCCGAAAGAGCACATACTACGGATTTGTTTCCTGTGTGTAAAGGTTTCAAGATGGGCCCGCGAAAGCAAAGGTTTTCCCGACAAGCATACGTTTCAGAGCATCATTCAACGCTGCAGAATCGAACCAAGGATTGTGGGGCGTTCTGTCAGACACATGAGCGTCTATCCCCAGAGTTTGGCTCTGCGAAAACATACCTTGTTCCATCCATGGAGGTGTACCAGCTGCAGAGCCCAGTCTTGTGCGCTTTGCGCGTCAACTATGAGGACTTGCCAAACGGTTTCGTTTGCGAGACTTATGAGTTCTGAGATCCAGGGGGAAGACGCAAGGGAACGAAAATAGGGTACTCCGCCCACCGGCCTCGGTATGCGAGGGCTAAAGCCTGGAATGGCACTGAAACCGAATTGCCAAATCCGGTTCTGACGCGGTCTCAATTCACACATGATGCTAATCACGAGCGCTCCAATCTCACAAATTGTTTACCTTTACCGTTGAATGAAACAACTACTGGTAGATCATGGCCATCAGAACCCCCCTATCCTCTTCTTGGCTGGTTTCTTTCCAGCACCTGGTCGACCACCAAAGGGACCCGGAAGCGTCTGTGTGCTCATCATGGGCTGTTGCGAGAACGCGTCGAAGCTAGGTTCAAACTGCTGTGAGTGTGTGCGCTGTACGGTTTGGCTCTGGACCATAGCAGGCGCGTGCTCGACAGTGTGGACTAGTGGAGGCTGTGTAGCCGCAGTAACGACGAGAGGTGGTCGCTGCGGCGCTATCTGCTTTTTCTGCGTCATAGGCAGCGTAGCAGGTAATCTCCTATACTCCGGAACAGGTTGTGCGTCTATATCTGCAAGGCCATATGGGTCATGGTACGTGTAATCTTTCGGATCCGTTCCCAATTCCCACTCGGCGAGTAAAAGTCGGACCCCAGGCGGACTTGAAACACCTTCCTGTTTGCTGTCTCGGTCCTTGTCCGCATAGTGGTCGGCGCCTGACTTGCGAACCGGGCGGAAGTATCCAAAGTCGACTTCAGGAGGCTCCTCGCTATACGACATCCCCGTAGGATGTGCCACGGTGTTTGATGTTGCATCACCTGCGGCGGAAGAGTGGAGTTCCGCGAATGGTCCAGACCTTGCAGAGTACACGTCGTTTGACAGAGCCAAGTCAAGAACTAACTGCTCCCGGGCTTCCGTCTCGCGCCGCACAGACGGGTCGTGTCTGTCAACTCCTGACACCAGGTTCAGTTCCTTCAGATATTCATGCAAAGCACTACAGTCGGCAGAATGATAAATGAGGCCAGGAATCGATGTGTCTTGGATGTTATAATGCCATCGTGCGAGACCAGTGAGTTCCTGGATAGCGGGAGGACCATGCATTAAAGCGTCAAAAGCTTGTTTTGAGCTGATATTGCCGCCAGCGAGAAAGCTTGTATGCGAAGTGTACTTGTTTCCATCCTCAATACCAGATATGACATCGAACCTGTCGAAAGAAATGTGTCAATATTGGGATAGGCAAGAAGACAGGGGCCTCACGTTGTTAGCATATTCTCAGCAGTTTCCTCGGTGTCCTGCCAAACGTCGGGTAATCGAGCTAGTGTGTCTCTGAACGCGTCACAATCCGTGTTTTCTTGAGTATCGTCTGTAATTGCAAATAACTCTGCATTGATCGTGAGAACAGATATTGTTGTAAGGATGGATAGACGAACCTTCGTAAGCGCCGCGAAGGTTCACTTCGGTAAAATGTCTCCCTGCAGCTGGGCCAAAGTCAATATGTAGCTCCTTGACCTGCTTCTCCAGTGTCTGTACATCTTCATCCCACTGATGAGTAACATGACCCTCCTGCGCAGATCCTGGTTGATCTTCATCAGGTCGAGCAACGCGGATATCTTGTCGGTGGATGCTCCCACGTTGACAGAGGCGAAGAAATGCCAACTCCACATCCGAGGGCAGCGCAGCAAGTGCATGGCCATCGTACGCTGTGAACATCGGTCCGTCGTGAGGCAAACAGGACGGAATGGAGTTGCAATGCAAGAGACTATCAGAGCCTCTACTAACATCATACAAGGTGACAAAACCATTTCTCCGTGACGTTAATAGTGAGAACGAGGCTAGAGGTACTCATAAGTGCACCGTCTGTGGGGCAAGAAAGAGACATACCCCCACTCAGGTTGGCAGTCAGCACTCTGAGTGTCCGATCAAAACTCCGGTGATGTTTGAAGCTTAATAGAGGTCGTCTGCGGAAGCGATCGTCAAGCCATATCACGTCGGAAGTTGTGGTGATGCGACCAATGTAGTCGTGCATGGGGCTCTCAAAGGATGTCACAATAGCATTCGGGTGATCGGGAGAGAAAACGTCCGCAACCGAGCTCGCTGACTACGGGGTTGCAATGAGAGGCTATCCGTCAACAACGATACACGCATACCCTCAAGTCAATATGCTTGACAGCTTTGTAGGACGCAAGAAAACATTCGTCATTCCGTCCGGTGATACCAAGTTGCCAAAAGTGGTCGTCATTGCTGACTTCGTGGGCCCCAACCAACTGCCTAGTCCAAATAGGTAGTTAGGCATCGCAATAGAAATGGTATTCGCAACATACATCGCCTTGCCTCCACGATATGTAGTGCACTTGTATACCTTTCCACTTCGATTGACCACAACAATGTCGGGACCAGAAGCCAGGATCCTGGAATCCACGATTGGAATGCCCCCAGCCTCAGACCTCGTAATGTCGAGTTCTCTCGTGACCTTCGAGCGTTCTAGGTGGAGGAGAGAGGATGAGGTGTGTGTGCGGACCAGTAATGCGCTGGAGGGTGTGGAAATCCACTCAGACGGCCCAACCGCAGACGAGATCTGCAGAATCGGCGTCTCAAACACAAAGGACGGTGACCCTGCGGGGTTGAGCACCATATTTCCCGACCCGTCCGAACTAAATTGAGAGATGTCTGAGAGAAATATGAGCATATAGCCCAACATGAATAATATGGTTATTCTCACTAAGTGCCCTGCTATGTTCACCCATCGGAAACACAGCGGTAGACTCGTTTTGGGTATGATGTGAAGGTATGATCTCCAGCAGATTTCCGAGGAAAGGGTCGAATGTCTTCAAGCGACGCATTTCTCTCGCATCCACTTCCAGTGTACCCCCTAGCAGTTCTCCGGGAAACTCGGCATCCGGAAAGTAAGCGCGAAGGTATTGTAGCTAAATCATACTATATCAGCCAGTCATAACTGAGAAAAAAGGTGAACCCTTACTCCTTTCTCAGCACGCTGGCGGACAGAATGTTCGTCCATGTTAACCTGAGGGGAACGTGTCTCGGGGAACACCTTTGTTGATCTGCCCAGGGGCAACCATTTTGTATCTAGAACATGAATCAGTACGACACGACACACATAAGGTTCACATACCATGAAGTGTATCAACAACAGTGCTCCATTGCACTCTCCCGCCCTTCAAAACCAAGGTAGCTCTGCCGATCGACCCGCGCTCTAAGTGAGGCCATTGCCAAAAGCTTGATCCCAGACGATGTTCTTTCTGCTTGCCCTTGTCGTCCGACTTCAAGTTGTCTGTGATCTGTGTTTTCTCTTGTCTTTCATGCCCAGGCCAATGTTCCATTCCATCTGAGTATTCGAGCAGGAGACTGGGATGCAAGCTGCAAGCGACTCGAGTGACCACTGATTTGTTATAGTAGGGTGCCAAAAAAGGAAAGCATCGGGACGAGGGAAACCGTATTGAAGCACTTTGCCGCTCTCGTTACAGTAGAACTTGTGTCCGACCTTGGACGATGCTCAGACCCTGGACGTTCTCCAAAAATCCACGCCAAATCCTACGACAATGCAGGCAACTTCATAATACTGCTGCTAGGCTTGCACAGGCCGCAAATGCCGACGCGTCCAGCCCCACGGCCACTTCCAAATGGTCAGCAGACTCGATTCGTACAGGACTTATAGCGAGGAAGCGAGGGATGACTGTCATGTGGGATAACAACGGTGTACGTGTTCCCGTGACTGTTCTCCAGGTATGTGTTGAGACTCGTTGTGGGCTTGTCACTAAGTGTGTTGTAGCTCGAGAATTGTCAAGTAACGGCCAACGTCGTGTACAAGCGACCAGATCAAACCGAGTACCACGCCGTTCAACTAGGCGCGTCTGACCGTCCGAATAGGACGACGACGCACCAAATGAAAGGTCATTTTCGAAAAGCCAAGGTACCCCCCAAGTACATCGTGAAGGAGTTTCCAGTAACGCCAGATGCCCATGTTCCCGTCGGTAAGTCCTCAGATTCCAGCTCAATACAGTAAACTCAACCAAAGCAAGGCACTATACTGTCGGCCATTCACTTCGTCCCTGGGCAATATGTGGATGTCATAGCAAACTCGTGCGGCTCAATTTCGATGTATGACCTGCAAATTCGCTAACGCGGGTTGTCCAACAGTATTGGTAAAGGTTTCCAAGGCACCATGAAGCGCTGGAACTTTAAAGGTTTGCGAGCAAGTCACGGTGTGTCTGTATCACATCGTTCTGCCGGAGCTACTGGAGCCCATCAGGTTTGTGATATTCCCAACCCGTCACTAACTATGGTATAACTTAACGTGTTATCAAGGATCCTGGTCGTGTCTGGCCTGGTAAAAAGATGGCAGGTCGGCTCGGGGGTGAACGCATCACTGTTCAGAACCTTACCGTAATGCGAGTGGACAGCCAGCTCGACTTGGTCTTCCTCAAGGGTGCCGTTCCTGGGATCGATGATGCCCAGGTCCTCATCCGTGATGCCAAGAAGAAACTGGTTAGCGTGGCGAACGCTCATCAGGCTAACGGAGAGTATGAAAAGGTGTTACCAAAAGGCGTGGATGATCTTCCATTCCCAGCTGGCACCAAGGAAATGGCAAGGAACCTTCCGGAAATCGTTGAGGCACCTTCCAAACGCGTTACCAGTCCTTTCGTTCCTAGGGAGTAGAGCATGTATATAATTGCGACTAATCGTCACGCCCCTCCTCGTATGCATCTCCATTACGATTCGTGTTAGCAGTGTAGCAGCCACATGAAGGTGCTCAACCTTTGGCGTTAAGGTAGGGCATATCCAAGCGGATAGGTTGCTGATGCTGCCTCCCCCTCATTCAGAGTTGCGGAAGCACCCCAGCAGAATGCGTTGGCAAACGTGTGGGTTCCTAACGGTAGCGCTCAGGCTAAATTGAACCAGAGCATGCTTTTGAAGTCCATAGGTGTTAGTAGGTCCATGCTCAACTCGACGCAAAGGCTACGCTGGATTCAAGATTCTTGCTGCGCCTGCCAGTGGGTCGACACGTCTAGGTATGTTACTTCTGATAGATACCACTTCCGCGAGCATTGTAGTGTCACTCTCAAACAAAAGATAGACGCTGTCGATCGACCCCAGGCTATGTCACCTGGATTGCTTTCTGTTGCGAAAACAAGGTCTCTCGACAGTGTGGGACTGCACAGAAACCCTCGGACTAGCTTACGGTACGTCCCTCCAGCCTTCTTGTTTCGTGCACTCATCCACATGTTAGGTTAACCGTCTCCCTTTGGCACCTCATCGGTCTCGGCAGGGCTCTGTCCAAATAACTGCCACACCGCCTGCGAGAGTGCTCAGCCAGATACATCAAAACACTTGTTTTAGAACATACCGAGAGATGATTCCGATCGAAATTTGTTGGTAGCAACGGGGCTCATGCAATTTTAAAGGCTTGCGACTCTTTGCGAAGAGAGTTGCCTACATATCGCAGCGCGCGCACAACGCATCATGCGTACCGATAGTGCGTCATGCAGAACCCGACCGGCCATCAATATTAATGGCCGTGATGGAATAGTTTATACACTGATGAGTCCTTCAACTCAAAGCCCCAAAAATGGCGATTACCGAGCTCAACGTTATGAGTGAGTCCTTTGGTCTTATGTAAAGTTTTTGGCTTAATAGAATTTAGACAACATCAGAAACTCAACGCAACATTGAAATTAACGTGGGGAAACCTGTCTGACATGCAATCTCATGAAGGGAGGAAGTTGAGGTAGCATCGCCGATCGTATGACACTCAACGAACCTGATTGACGTGGCACGCAACAGGTGCTGTACTATCCGAGAAGGTGAAGGTGAACTGATTGGGAGGAAGGAGGTCCTTGAGTTCTGACTGCGCCTGACGAGGGGAACTGGTGCCTTTTACTAGGGCGTCAGCCACAGTGGTTGTTAGCAGAGCAAGTCCGGATAATAAATCCTCATGGTTTCTACCAATCCCGTCCCGACGCTGATGTTAGATGTCAGTCCTAGTCCTCTATAACGCCACTCCATCACAGCAAATACAGGACAGGGTTGAAGATTGATCATCGATATCTGTGCGCCACACATATGGCAGAGATGAATGTCTTCCTTCGGGAAACCGGCAGATCTCTGACCCTAATCGGTAGTAAGTTTTCACGAATAAACTTCGAAATCCTACTTGCCTGGTTTCGGGACTGAGATAGACAAGTACCGGGTGTGTCATTTTGGACGTGAGCCGGCGAGATCGGGTGCTTCACCATCCACTCCGGATGTCACGAGTGAGCTGCGTTGCATGCGATTAGACGGGGGTGATTAATTGATTGCTGCATGATTTTTACCACTGTAATTGTTATCTGACAGGATTCCTGCCTTACCAGAAACATGAACATGACCTCGCTACCTCAGACAGGCTGCGGGGAGCACGGCGGACTTGGCGTATCTCGGTTGCGTATACGAGTTTTATCGTTTGCCAGGACCGTGTTATTACCCTAGCACAAGTGGGTAATGTTCAGCACAGTGTTTATTCCGGATACTTTTGGACAGGAGAATGGAACATCTGAGAGTGTTGTACGTGACCATAGGTCTTGCCGTCTCCTGTCACGATGTTCCTTTTCAGCGGGAATTCATAGTACCGCCCAGCTTATAGTAACGGAACAAATCTACCGGCGTGAGCTTCTCCGAAAAGAACATCTGTACCCATCTAAGATTTTGACCATTCCCGCGAACAGTACTTACATTAGAACACTTAGGCCCACAGTTGGCAGTGCTTGGTGTAAGCTCCGAGGTGTTCCATGACCTCGCAGTCAGAACAGACAATTTAGATGGGAAAAATGGTACAGTCAACTCCCTTATAACACATACCCCCTCTGGATAGACCCAAGGGTATGTGTTATGGAGGGAGTACTATGTGTTATACTAGGTGTGTGTTGTAAGGGAGTCGACTGTACGTATCAATCGCGTAAGATTGTCCGAAGACATGTTTGAGTCGGTCCGTCGGATCCTCGCCACATTGGATCCTCATTCTGCTATCTCAAGGTATACTATACTTGCACCGTGAACACCTGTGAAAAATCTCACTCAGGCCGTATATTTCCGTCGTGGCTCTCCGTGAGTTCGTGTATGTTTCACACAGAACCATTTTATCCGCTCCAGGTACCCCCATCTCCGCAATACTTACCCAGAATGCCATGGATGCAGTATTATCGGGTCCTGCATTATCGGCGCCCGATAAAGGCACTAATAGGTCAAGGTCGGAAGCTTATCCGGGTGAGTGGAGATACAATCTCGCATTACAAATTTACCAGCCTACACTTCTCGGAAAGCGAGTAATCGCCATATGGAGCGAGTAACGTGTTGGCAGGGATTACTAAAGGAAATGTCATCGGATATCGATGTAGTACACGATGTGCTAACGTGGGGAGATCATTTGTAAGTATGTGACAGGAGAAGTTCCAGTCAGGACAGGAGGAGCTTTGCATCGATTACGTCCTTTGTAAGACTCTCCGCTCCATCGTGGATATCAATGACTTTGGATATGTCCGCCTAGAAAGAAACCTCGGTCGTGATTGAATGAGATTAGCGTCTGAATGCTGTACGCACGACATTCTGAAAGTCAAGAAATGCACTCGCGTGCAGAGTCATGAGCTTGGTCTCGGATGAAGAAGGTGCCCAGTTGATGAGAACCAATGGGAACGAGGTTCTTCCATCCGTGTGCTTGAGCTCGTAGGAGAGCACGACGTATCTTGGTGAGTTCTCAGGGAGCTCTGGCGAGGATGAAGCCCGTTAGTTATCCAAGTCCACGATCGATTCGTTCGAACTACCCTCCGCAAGTTCCTCGATGGAGATGTTGTCAAACTGTTCTTGCTCTTCCATGACGAGCGCGTTCTTGTTGATCTTGACGATGAGCGCAGCACTCCCATGGCTCCGCCTCGCGAAACGAAATTTGCGGAGGGAATCCTTGAGGACCTGGGATATATCAACTGTGTGCGACTTCCAGACCTGTCATCGGTGTGGTTCTGCGTGCATTTTACGCATATCGAGCTCACCATCGTAGACGGCGGCCTCGAGTGTGAGTGGGGATACTAGTATTTGAATAAGATAATGTCGATTACACATCTTAGGTCAAACTGCTTACTAAGCTACGCCATTGGATCAAAACGTTGTCCGAACCAACGACATAACTTTCCATTGCCATTGGTTGATCTGAGTCCATCATGAAGATTCATCATCAATGTCGAATGGCCCGGATCGGCGGCTCGGAGGGCAAGAAATGGAAGTGCGATTACTGCACATTGTCGTAATTTATTCTTGGCGCAAGAAGTTGCAGTGCGCATCCGCTTTCGGTTACATAGAGGCTTTATGAACGCATGGGGACTGGCCCATCTGGCCATGCGGTGTCAGCGAGTCTCTCATCCCCACCAACTGCCCCTTTGTTACTAACCATGACTCCCTCGAGAAGCCCCAGGCGCGCGGAGGACCCCTTCCGTCTAGATGGCCCCGGCGAAAGTTCTCACCCAGATCACGAACAGTCCACTCTCCTCGCTTCAGGGCAGATCCATTCCCCTCCGTTCGAGGAGGAGGAAGACGAACACCACGCTCGTGAAGTCTCATCATGGAAGAGACTTCCTTGGTGGAAGAAACCCTCCCCATACTGGTCAGCGCTAATCATAGCATATATTTCTCACTTGACATATTTTTACGCAGGCTCATCTTTGGTGTACCCTTCGGTTCCATTGGATTCTCTGCTCTACTTGCCCCGAAGGTAGCCTTGTACACTACCCTCGCGTGCCGTGTCCACAGGCCGGAATTTATCACAACCAACCATTTCTTTGCATTCCCGCCTACACACAACCTCGCGGCAGTCAACACCGCTGATGTACCAATTCCAGACCCTTCTGGTGGCAGTGAGGCCGCAGTTGACACAGTCTCCATTCTCCTTCCAAATTCCACATACACCGCACCGTCAGACTATTCCCAAGATGGACCTGATTACGAACAAAAGTGTGCCTCGGATCCAGTCGTACAAGCGGTCGTCGCAAGACTCAACGCAGGTTTGCATCACATACCCTATTTTTTTGTCCGTCTGAACTTGCTCTTAGTTTTCACCACCGCCATGGGGATATTCAGTTGCCTCACAACTGGCTGGTGGGGGTCCGTAAGTGCATATAAAAGCTTGGTAGGCCATTCGGCTCAGGGTGTTTATCCAGCTGTCTGATCGTCATGGACGGCGGATCGTCATCTTTGTCTCTGTATTCGGCCTCTTCGTGACCGATGTCATTCATGTCATCACCGCATGGTTTGTGGATGTATTGCCTGGCGGATATTGGTTCCCTTTGGTCGGCTACTTGATCGAAGGCGTGTGTGGAAGTGAGTGCTTTGCACAACGACCCTCATTTGAGGGTTAGTCTACAGAATGTAACATTAATATTCTTGCACAGGTATGTCGACTGGAGTGGCAATTAATCACGCGTACCTAGCAGATACGACTGACCCATCTACAAGGTCAGTTGTGCTTGGGTGTTACGTTTTATCTTTTGAGACTATTGATTGGGCAGATCGCGGTATTTCTCACTTTCACTTGGTCTGATGTTCACAGGTGTAGCTGTCGGTCCTGTTCTCGGTGGTCTCCTCATACGCTCGACGGGGACTATACTGTCTGTCTTCTATTTCGCCTCCATTCTACATGGCGTATACATTATTCTCCTTCTATTTATCCTCCCGGAGTCACTTACTCGAGCGAGAGCCCGGGGTGCACGTCTGCGGCGGAGACAGGAAAAGGCGAACCAAGCGTCCAGTGGTCGTACTTTTGGTGTCTCGAAGAGCATCACTAGGTTCCTTAGTCCGTTCGTCGTCTTACTACCCGAGCAATCCTTGGATGCAAATCCACTCAAGCGGAGAAGAAGAGATTGGAGCTTGTTTTCCATTGCCATCGCTTACGGACTTATCACGAGCATCATGGTGAGTGCTGCCATGATACCCCTTTGACACCAGACGACTCATTTCCGCTAATACAGGGTTCATTCCCCTACAAATTCCAATATGCTGCGGCGCAATTCAACTGGACGCCAGAAATTGTGGGTGTCTAGAACCCGATTGGGTTTCTGCGTTCGTTGACGATATGAATCAGACAAGCTACTACGTCTCATATATCGGTGCCACCCGCGCCTGCTTCTTGGCGGTCATTTTACCCCGTAGGAATCCCGTTCTCGCTGTGGAAAGTTCTGCTCAAATACCACACAGTTGTCATCAAATACCTGACATCCACCTCCGTTCAGCTCCCCTGCAAGCCTGATGAACCTCTTCGAGGCGCTGTTGGCCTTTCTCCAACCTCTGGTACCAGTTCACTCCCAGGCTCAGCTCAAACCAACGCCCCTGAGCAACGTTTGCCTGCTCGTTCTCCTGCCTTTGATCTCGCACTAGCACGCGTCTCTGCGGGGTTGGAAGCCACAACATACGTGGCTATGGGAGTCGCGACTACAGGCACACTTTTCACCTTGGCGAGTACAATCGGCTTGTTCGGTGCAGGATTTTCTCCGGCCGCGCAGGCAATCGCGCTGGATATTTACACGAACCGTCGTGCCCAAAACCAAGGCGAGGTCGGTAAACTATTTGGCGCTCTCAGCGTTGTACAGGCTCTTGGGTACGTGTTCTTGTTCACCATGCAAGCAGGCTTCAAGCTGGTCCGTGTGGTTCGTGACCGTTGGCTGACGACACTATCTTCACCACGCTTGTGGTCGTGTGGTCGTTTGTTTCGTTGGCTTGTGACAGGTCTCAAATCATGAGCCCAGCGTTGTATGGGTTTGTCTATTTCAACACGGTCGCGACTTTCCCGCAAGCTATTATGGTCGTGTCGACGTGCACGTCGTTGCTCGCGGTCGCTTTCCTTTCGTTCGTGCGTCTTCCCCCCAAACCAACCAATGATCGTGCTACGCCTGGACATGGGAACGAAGAAAGAAGTCAAAGCATGGGGACCCCTGAGATATTGGTTACGATAGAAGACCAGGTCGTCGAAGGACGATAAGGATGAAACGGTGGCGGAGATACAGTCACGGCGGTATTGGATATCTTTTTTTTGATGCTGTTTATCTAGGAGGGAAGTGTCAGATTGTTCAGAGTCCGGGACGATTGATTGATACGGTATCCGTGGTTCTACATGCATACAAAGCTTGGTACTATGCACCCATATAGGATAACAGCACGCCTTTTGCAATACAAGGCGATAGTGGCGACCGCAGCCCTCGAATGTGAATCCGATCGGTCACCCTCTCAGATGCGCAAATAAATAGCAATCAAGAAAGACAATAGAAAATCCTGGATAAGCAGATAGATGACCAAGCTTACCTGACCCTTGTCATGGGCTCGAGAGTCTCAGGCTGCGGC
>JBBPRX010000467.1:0-14935 GCA_038093195.1 Boletus fagicola | reverse complement strand
CGCGGCCGCGTCCCTGCCATTTCTACTCAAGTTCGAATCGGACGCATCACGAATGATCAGACAACACCCGACCCGATGTACCCCGACTCAGGCATCGCACGGAATCAGATCCCTTGTCGCTGTCACCTGCCCTGTTGCTTGGTTTCAGGAGGTTTTAAGGCATCCCGCGAGGATGGGCGACGCATATTACACGTCCAAGATGGGTCAGACCAAGAATTGTATAGTATATACGATAGGTGTCAGCAAAGCACTGTCGACCATCGACTTCGGCGACTAATCAGCGCTGTCAGCGCCCATCGTGTCGCACCCCCAGGCATGGCAGTCCAACCTACAGAGTATAGAGCAGCCTTCGCAGTTCTGTGGGGGGAGCATTGCAGGCAGTATGATTCTTTTGCTCCTCAGCATGAGAAGGAGGGCACCTGGTGCAGCACACCAGTTCGCTGCTGCGGGTGACTCGGAGTACTCAAGAAAAACATGGGATCACGGTGAACAGCGAATGGGATCATGCCAGCGTCACGATCGAATCAAATACTAGAGAACTACCTAATCCCGAGTGGACAGTCCCACATGCGGGGTGGTTGATTCACAGGGAAAATGTCTCAGCCCGGCGGTGATTTGGCAATTGGGTATGGTCGGAGAACGTTTGTCACACCGATCCAACACGAAAAAAAATCATCTGAATACAACCGAAGGCACATGTTCAGCTCTGCTTCCCCATCATTAAATAATCAAGCAATAAAACCTTATCTGACTATTTCCTCAAGGACGGACGTCCATCGTGGGCATGGCGGAGGCAATGCCCAGCATGCCAGTACGTGAGAGAAATGAAACAAAATTCTGGATGCAAAAGACCCAAGTGGCAATGTGGGTGGCGCTGCAGTATCCTCTAAAATATTCGTGTTCACGTTTGTGTCGCGCTGTGAGAGGAATTTAGCTGTTGTCTGTGTGCTTTAGGGGAAATTAATTAGTCTGCATGCGAGAAAAGGCCCATAAAAATGACAACAAGTTAACCATGGAGTCTTCCGCCCAGGTGGAACCAAATATTTCAATTTTGATTTATTACAAGTCAGCGCCGCAAGCTGCAGGTGGAAGATGGAATCCTCAGCACATGAAGCATAACGTTAGGATGAAGACACAGCTAAGGCTCAGACGGACGACGGAGCAAGTTGCGAGGAAGGAGGAACGGAACAAGTAGTTGTCGGCGAGATAACGAGGGCAAAATAATGGAATGAAAGGGTGCGAATTGGTCATGGGTACAGGAAATTACGCACTCACAGCGATAAAAGGTCTGGCCAAATAAATGCATTTTCAAAGGTGTACAGCCCATGAGAACGCACGAATCAAAGGTAGGGGATGGAAGATGGGGAAGACGATGAGAGATCTGAACGACCGCGAGTGCCGGATGATAAGCGCGCGATTATCGATAGCCAAGGCTTCCGGAGGGCCCCTGAGCCGCCACAGAAGCACCGAAAATTTCCAGAGGTGGACGAACTTGACGTTCTTCTATGCCACACTGTGACACTGTGATATATTTGCACCGTGTTCCGGAATATCGGAAGATGAGATGGGGCTTGCGTGTGAATGGACGATGGGAAAACGCAGTAAAGTTCAATGATTGCGTGCTTCCAACAGGATGCCCTGCTGTGGACGGAACAATGTCAGGCACTTCAGTGCGTTGTGGTCGGAAAAGTGCGGTCTAGTGCTGACCATCGAGCCTTAATGAGTCGGTACATGGAATGGCTCTTCGGTGTACCTGCAGAGACTGAGGCTTCTGCGCTTCCGGTTGCGCCCACCCAGTGATCTGGGCACAGTTAGAATGACCAGGACTTGGGAGAACCGGGATCACTTCAGGCGCAAAACAGCTAAGGAATTAGTTCATGTAATAAAATTTATTTTGCGATATTCCGATGTGAGGGCCTGCAGAAAATCCATCACTTGGCCATGGCTCGTACGGGAATTAGGACTGGCCACCCGTCCGAGAAAACACCGAATTTGCACACCAGCCTGATCAGTGACCCAGTAAATTTGATGCGCCCGGCTTCATGACACGGATATGAACAAGATTCATGCCCCCCTCGCCTTCCTTCGAAGCTATTCGCACCTTCCTTGAAGGGCTAGACAGGATTTGACAGAGATAGTATTCAGGCCGTTAGACTGAACCAGACAATGGAGTCAACCTACATTACAACTCATCTCTTGTGTTACGGGACCCATCCTCTTCTTCCCCTTCGTCCACATCTTGATCGCTTTCCCTCTCTGTTTCCCCATCATGCTTCATATCGAATCCTGCATTTCGCAGCATGTCTGCTAAGCGTGCATATTCGTCAGCAGTCACATCAACCTGCACCGCTTCATCTCCATCGCCATCCATCGGTATTTCCTCCAGAATCTCGATGACGATTTCGCCATTTTCGCCATGATTGAGGAAGACTTGTGGGTTGTTGCCGCTGAGGCCCTGAGTTTCAGGCGATTTCATCAAAGCTTCTACAGCCCGTTTCCAAAAGTCGTCCCACTGGCCATCACCTTTATCACCGGAGCTTGATCCTAGCGGACTCTGGGGAGGCGCTGGGGTAGGTATAATGAAGCGGGATTCGCGCTTGAGCAGATGGAGGGGGTGGTCGGATTCATTCACATTCACTTGCTCGCCCGTTTGTCTCTGTTCAAGCTGTGTCGACTCGGAAGGAGAGACCTGGTCAGAAGTCGGGTCGATGATTTGCCGGCAGCGGACGATTGACTCGTCGCGAGTTTCTAGACGGGATCTAAACCCAGGTTCGCCACATAAGCGCGGCGTCTGTACCACGAGTACATAGGAACATGTTTTCGCTTCCCGGACGAGAAGTATGGAGTCGGTCATCGTCATCGAACAGTGGAACTGATAATCATTCATTCAACAATTTTTCGGCGGCAGACTGATCCAACTTGCCTGAACTTCGACTTCACGGGGTTTCCCAGTTTTGTCGCAGAATGTGCCATCACCCCATCGTTGTACAAGGTAACGAGAACCTGGACCGTGTGCAACCTCCAAGTTTGCAGCATGAGGAAATTGATCAGCGACAACCACGTCCGCTCTGCTGTCAGGGGCGAGCGGGGAGCGACCCAGCGTGAACGCTTCCCACTGAACAAATCTTAGAATGTATTTCCCAACAACATCGTGGAAACTTGCCTCTGGATCTTCAGCAGGCTCATATGGCCCTGATTATATGGTATTGTTTGAGCATGCCAGACCGAGCCATTAATTAAGACATGTGTTACCTGTGGGTGGTTGTGTGGGAGTGAGCTCTTTAAATTGTCTGATTTCCTTGTTGTGACAATAAGAATACGTGAACCAGGTTTGTCGATGCTAATGGGCGAAATCAGAAATCGATCGTGCCTCCAGATACGATGATCGCACATAAAGGCATTTTCCGGACAATGGCTGAAGCAACGACCAGCTATTACGGAGTGTCGCGTCACCATTGAGGTCTTCTGATGCAGCGCCTGCATCACGTGCGGGAGGAATGAGGCAAATAAACGCATTGTCGGGTCCAATTTTCATGTGTTGGAGAGAATAACCAGACGTCTCTAACTGCGCTACGTCCCAGCCACGTCAGTTCGGCGAGCCCACAAACACATGTCAAACATACAGACGTTAGGCGCTCCGTGGAAGGTACCAGTTTCGGAACTACCTATTTCCTTCACGCCGGCCGGAGAGTACCACGCAGGTGGGTCCCATGATTCACCAAGGAACTCCTGCTCACCGCCCCTTAAGCCATCCTGGATCCAGCGTTGTGCGGTTTCGTTAAAGACGGGGAAATCGTTGAGAAAGGTGACGCGATACTTTGGGAATGCGTAAAGATCTTCAGGACCCGAGTATAGTAATCGTGCTCTCCCAAGTGCGATTGGCGAAATAACGAGGACGGCGAGGGCTGAGCGTCTCATCTGGAAGGGTGGTAATATACAGTGGCCGGAAACGTATTCCACGTCTGCTACCTCGTGCCATGCCCGCTAATTATATCGCCGACTGAAGTAGAAGGACATGCCGACTCCGCGGCCCGGCTCGATGAGCAAATAAATAAATAATAAAACAAATTAAATTAAATAAAAATAAAAATAAATGATCCCTCCTGCAGCTGTCTCAGCAATGCTGATTATCTGACCGCTTGGCATATTTTCTGTACATGCGTACGTTGTTCGCTCAAGGTTTTCGCGAGGAGGCCACGCAACCGCCAATCGCCGATCGGCGGCCTGATGGAGAATTGGTGTTGGTGTGGTCGTTCGAGCATCTATTGCAGCTGGAAGGGGACCTTCCTTGTACTTTCTTGAGGTGGCTGTTGAGAGTGAAAATAAATGTGAGAGGCTGGTCTCCAACGTTGATCAGGCCCTGCGTTGCTGTCGGGCTGTGGCAATCTCCCTGAGAGCGACGCAAAATCGATAAAAATGAATTTTCTGCATGCTTCGCCGGTGCGTTTACGTACGTAGTCCCCCGAATATCAGGGGTTTAAAATCTTCGAACAGATTGCCCGACGATAATAATAAATCCTAGTTTTGGCCGGAATTCCACGCGAGGGAAACAATTGCAATACACGTCCCAACTATATTCGGTAGGGGGATAATATTCCGTTAAAACGAGGGCTTCACCCTTTCCCCGCTTTTCCTCTCTCCTCGACGCGGACGTCCTTTGCCTACAACCCGTCATCGTCAGGCTCCCGTGATCACCATTCTCCCAACATTCACTCATGTCCGCCTCCCCACAACAAGAGGACCCAGCAGACAGATATGATGAAGATATCGAGGAAAATGATCAGCCAAATACAGAGGAAGTAGAGGGTGAGCTCTTGTCGTCTGGTCTGTTCAGCACCTGACTCCTCCGCGTATACATCATTTTTTCAAAATTTGTGGGTCGCTTCGTTGGCCGCTACAGCACCCAAAGACGCGCAACCTACCAAAAGGGGGCGTGGTCGCCCCAAAGGCAGTAAAAACAAGAAATCAGGGGCTGCATCTACCACTACGGCTCCCTCAGACGGAGCACCAGTAAAGAAGAAAAGGGGAAGACCACCCAAAGTATATCTTACCACCCCCCTGTCCCTGATTCTCGACTGACAGTTTCCCGTACAGGAAAAGAAACCTGATGATTCGGGTATTGAGGAGCCGCCTGCGAAGCGGAGACGTGGCCGTCCGCGCAAAGAGCAGAAACCAGAAGAAGTTTATACAGTGGCCCCGTCCGCTGCAGCCACCGGTGAGGGTTCGGGTGAACCGAGCGTAAAGAAGAAACGGGGTCGGCCACCGAAGAAGACTTAGGTCACTCTTTCTCTTCCTTCCTCTACGTCCTCCGTTGTTTTCGACTATGTTGCATTTCTTGCTTTCTTGTATACCAGATCTTTACGACAAAGCACGACTATTGACTCTGCTTTCTGTGTTTCTACTAGGTAAAGCTTACGTAGACTAAATAATGGCGCATTTCATGGGGTTTCTTGTCTGCTCATTGGTTTTCCGGACCGTACACATGCCCTTGCTTATTTTTATCGCCTGTGAACGGTCGCGTCAATGGCTAACTTCATCTGGACTCCTTTCAGAAACATGTGTCGCCCGTCAGCTCTGCGGGATATCCTCATGTAATACCGTGCCAAATTAATCACCGTTCTGTGCCCTGGGTCACGACGGGAGAAAATTCTAATTGAACCCATGGTAAAATATTACCGTCATTTCTCCGTAAACTGAGGGAACTATTTGAGAGCCACGGGGTCTACAAATTTGGCACGTCAAAAAGTACTATCATCGTCCCCGCAACCAATGAACAGCGTGGAGCACAAAATATAATCCTGTAGCGCCAAGAACCATGCTACCGAGGCGCCCGGCGAAAGAGAGTATGGTGGATTGCTTCGCCGCCTTCTTCCGAGCCGTTGCGTAACTAATATCTGGACGGAAGGTGACCATCGTGTAGAGTGGCAGCCATCCTGTAGGGTTGGAAGATGGGAACGGGACAGTAGCCAATGACCGCATGGCCGAAACGAAGGAGTCCTTGCTAGAGGTGATCGTATACAGCAAATTATCAAGTGCCTTCTTAAAGAGGTATATGGGTGTTGTCACAGAATGCCGCATTTCGATACTGCAGTAGTGAACAATAAACAGAGGCCATAGTAACGGATGATGAACTTACTAATTGTCCATGGCGAGTTCACATATAGCGACAAGATCCTCGTGCCTTGTTTCAGTGTACTTGGACAGGGCATTGAATAGCCTCGTGTCCGTGAGTTCTTGTTCCCCTAAGTGAATTGATGGGTTGCAAGGAACCACGCCCTCCTGCAGCAACAGTGCCCGCAAAACCCTAACATCTTCCAGACCGCAGTTCAGGCCTTGTCCATAAAAGGGTACCATAGAGTGGGCAGCGTCGCCCAATATTACACATCGATCCTTGTAATGATACGGCTTTGCCTGATGGGAATTGGATCTCTGAGACCCTTGACCGTTAAGCGTGTTAAAGTAGGGCGAACCTTGGTACTTATAAGTGGGCTTCGCGGGTTCTTGGTGAAATCGTTAAGTAATTTATCTTCTCCGAGCAGGAGGAGGGCGTCCGGGAAGTATGTCCTGAACCATGATAAGATCGCTTCGCAACCAATCAAGCGATCTAACTCGACGGTGGGTGCGAACAGCGTGCATGTGAAAGACCTGTCCTTGAAATGGTGTGAGATGGCAGTGGGAAAAGACAAGATGACAAGCTTTACTTTGTTTGGGAGCGCAATGAGCATGAAGGAGTGGCGAGGCCAAATGTGGAGGTGATTCGGATCAAGCAAGAATACAGGCTGACCATGCTCGTCACAGCCTGCCGGCATTTTAAGTTCAATATATTCATGCGGAATATATTCCTGCTGGTAATTCATTCTGGGTGCCTCCGGTCAGCGTCCCTCGAACTCCATCCAGCAAGCAGGCTAGCACACCTTACGACCCTCATTAATTGGCGACGGACGATAGAATAGCTACCGTCTGCACCTATGCACAGGTGAAACGTTGCTCGGACATCCGTCTCTGAATTTGTATCTCGGATAATCATTGTTCTATTATCGAAATCGATGGAGAGAACCTTGTGGTTGAAGAACAAATGGACATTCGGAACGGCGGATGCCTCTTCAAGCAAGCCTTCGTTGAGAAGGGCGCGATCTATGGAACTGATACACTGCGAGAAGAGAATGCACGAAGGTGCTCGTTAGTATATACCCGACAGACACGCGAATGAGGCATAACATTCTAACCAACACGCGGGAATCTGCCCACCTGTCCGTCCTTATCATACTGTTGGCTATGCTGATTTCCGAGAAGGTCGTGAATCATCCGACCACGCATTGGGATCACGGTCTGTAAGAATCTGGCGGTGGCGGCTGGATCAACGGCGTGTAAAGCGGCGATTCCACGAGATGATATTGCGAGGTTAATCGAGCGCTGCTGGGCAGCGGCCTTGGAGGAGGGTAGCCGTAAATCTGGTGGAATTGGAACTAATTTGTAACTAGGACACAAATCAACAGCTTACCAGGCCTTGCTTCATAGATGACAACGTTCCAACCCATCTTAGCGAGGGATATTGCCGCAAGACAACCCACGGGGCCAGCGCCGACCACAATCACCGTTCGCGCTTTATCTGCGTGGTGGTCTTGGCTCATACTTGACATGCGTTTAGGGATGGGTCTAGGCTAGGAGCTGTCGTTTTCACACCCGATGTGGTAAGTGCCGGCGGATCTGACATGCCATCATCATTGTACTTTGCCCATATAGTCCCTGCCTGAGCATGGCTGGAACGGACCATAGGGACCTCACCGTCGCGCTCACCGGTGACCAGTTCTTCATCCCGACGATCAAGGAAAACAGCGCTCAGCTTTCTGAGTCCAATGGTTGCCATTAGCCGTTCTTGCCAGGGATGGAACACACTCACGCTATCTTTTCCCGTGCCA
The DNA here is from genome assembly GCA_038093195.1 of Boletus fagicola. NCBI lineage: Eukaryota > Fungi > Basidiomycota > Agaricomycetes > Boletales > Boletaceae > Boletus > Boletus fagicola. The sequence continues at coordinate 7,016 of JBBPRX010000467.1, read as the reverse complement.
TTCAGGTGAACATCGATGCGCATATCTCTGTGGTAATTCTCTGGGCCTATTAGCTAAACGGTCAAAGGCTCTCCTTGAAGAAGAGCTGCACGTATGGGGATCTCGGTGAACCACCCGCTGAGGACATCAGTTGCCCATGCTTATCCACCCTGTTCACACATTTCTCAGGGCTGTAGAAGGCCATTTCAAACACCCACATGGCCGTGAATGGATGGATATTGCAGATACGGTCACCCCTCTACTTGCTCAACTAGTTGGTGAGTGTGTCTCCGAGAAATACCAATCACATTAAATTTTCAGGTATTCGTATCTACATTCTCAGGTGCTCAGGAGAAAGAAGTTGCTTGTATGGGGACGTTGACTGCGAATCTGCATCTCATGATGTCAGCATTCTACAAACCTACCCCTACTCGCTTCAAGATTCTCTGCGAAGGCAAAGCTTTTCCCTCGGATCAAGTATGTGCAAGTTTTTTTTTGATCCATACAAGCAATTCAATGAACCTGCCTGCGTGTTCAGTACGCATTCGCCTCGCAAGCCTGCCTGCACGGATATGACCCGGCTCAGGCGATTATCGAGATCGTTCCCCGGCGTGGCGAGTTCACCCTTCGCGAATCGGATATACTCGACATGGTCGCTAAGGAGGGTCCATCCATCGCCCTTGTAATTTTCAGCGGCGTGCAGTATTACACTGGACAGTGGTTTCCCATGAAGGCGATCACTAATGCCGCAAAGGCACAAGTAAGTTTACGAACCCTTTATGTGCTTTTACGTACACACCCCTACTCCGAAGACCGACAGTCGGGTTGCAGTCGTTCCCACTAGGGTTTTACGAGGAAATTTTGGACACTAATACACATCATCCCAAGGGCTGTATCTGTGGCTGGGACCTCGCGCATGCAATCGGAAATGTTCCCATAGCCTTACATGACTGGAACGTTGATTTCGCGGTGTGGTGTTCGTATAAATATCTCAATTCAGGACCTGGCGGCATCGGCGGTCTTTTTGTCCATGACAAGTGGGAATGCGAGAAAGCGCCACAGTACGCATTCCACCCCTTCTGGTTACAAGGTTGCTGGACTAGAATTTCACCACGCCTTAGGTATGCAGGGTGGTGGGGACATGACCCCGTCACACGATTTTTGATGCCCCCCAAATTCTCTGCCATACCCGGCGCTCAGGGATACCAGCAGTCCAATCCGTCGGTGTTTGCAACGGTTTCATTGCTCGGCAGCTTAGAGGTATTCCAAGAAGTTGGCATGATGGAACCCCTACGCGAGCGATCAGTGTTGCTGACCGGCTATTTGGAGTCCCTCCTCGTCAGATCAGTATTTTATGTTGCAGCCAACTTGGTTGCCGACAAATACCCACCTGAAGATGAAGAAAAACAAGTCCGGAAACCACAGCCTGCGTTCACCATCATTACTCCCCACGCCTCAGAGTCGAGGGGCGCTCAGCTGTCTCTGCTTTTCTTGCCCGCTGGGTCTGGTGTTATGCAAGAGGTATTCGACTATTTGTTATCGAAAGGTGTTGTTGGGGACGAGAGGAAGCCCGATGTTATTCGGCTGGCACCTGCTCCACTGTATAACACCAAGCTAGACTGCGAGCGAGCAGCCTTGGCGTTAGAAGAGGGATTTCAGACATTAGTAAAGGAGCACAATTAACAAGAGGCTATGCATTCATTTGTGTGTATATTTCCCTGGCTAGACTGCCTCCACACCCACAACACCCTTGATGTAGCTATCTAACATGGCTATATATTTGGGACTATTTAGGATATTATTGTGCTCGTCTTCCAAGTCATCAAACGACTTGGAAACCAGACATGATTTTTCCCTCAGAGAATCGTACATTTCCTCGCTCTGATGTGCATCTACCAGCGTGTCCCCTTTAGAGTGTATGATAAACCAGCATATATGCTGGCCTTTTGGATCAATCGTGGCTTTGATTGCCGATACGTCCTCGAAAGAGTCCCTTTTTCCGAATGTATTTTCGATGAACCAGGACCTGTACCCCGGAAAGCTCGAGAGCAACAAATCGATGTCATATATGCCCTCTGACATGATAATAGCTGCCGTAGATTGAACGAGTTCATCAGATGGGCAAACGCTCCCCGAGTCGCTTGGCATGTGTAGGAAAATAGTACACAACATGTGTGCGGAGCAACTGTGGCCCATCAGAAAGAGCTTGCTCGGTTTTCGAGGCAAGCGCCCTCCGTTTTCCATGTGCCACGAAAGGACGAATTCAAGGAATTGGAGGGTATCCTTGGCATGTGCTGGGTGGTGGAGATAGTTGTCTGGTGTGGGCTCCCCGGGCGTGAGCCGATAGTTGGGAAGCGCGACTGGGTAGCCTGTGGATATGGCAAGCTTGCGGGCCAAGGTGGCATGATCAGCTTTGTCCTCCCTGATGCCGTTACGATTTCAATACGTTCGAGGATGGATGACGATAGACTGCCTCACGCTTTCCACGCACCCCCGTGGATGAAACAGACGAGACCGGGTGTCTCTAGTTGGGGGTGGGAAGGGTCTAGTAGGTGGTTTGGGACATAAATGTCGAATGTCTGGAATGTGTTTAGTGGTGCTGAGGGAACGTATGAGACACCACGATAGTCGACGAGTTCCATGAGCGTAGGGGACTTGTCCAAATGGAGAAAAATGCGTTATGTAACCTTTGGCCAGCCTCCAGTGACGTCATCATGTCATCTCGATCGGATGCGGGCGGAGGGGAAACTATAAATTCATGACATGAGCCACTTCCATATCGTCCCACGTAATAATGGCTCTCACCGCGTCCGACATATGCAAGGTCAGTCCTTCCTGCTCTGCGTGTCTCCTTCTCTGACACCTGTCGTAGATCATGTAAGTTCCAACGAGGGGATACTTGGCAATGATGGACAGCTCAATTGCTTTGTAAAGTTTCGCCTTCATCTTTCCGCCACTAGGAGTGTTCCTCGAGCGGGGCTGCGGTGCTGACGTGGTGCGTCTCCCGCAGCCATTCCACATCTTGTCTCGTTCCTCACTCGGCTGCGTGTTCGATAGCTTATCAATGTTTGTCTGACGATTCTCGGTTGGCTGTGAGTATCGCATTTATCCCACAGGAGTGTTCTTTCTGATGTACCTTCCACAAGGCCCGGCGTCATCCACGGTTAGGATATTGATACCATTTTTCACGTTCTTTCACTGAAGATACTCTGATAGCACTCTACATCATCTTGAAATACTGAGACAACAACGCACACCGACCTCTCGCGTCGGTTTCTGTACTAGTGTTTGCATTTGACGAGAATGGTTTGGACGCCCACTCAGACAGATAGAGACCTCTATTGCATTTGAATGTTGTGTAATGAATGTTACGAGTCTACTCGCTCTCCTCTTTCCCTTCCTCTGATTCGTCGTCTTCGTCGTCTTCATCATCATCATCATCATCATCTTCTTCTTCTTCTTCTTCTTCACCCTCGTCATCCTCCGAAGTATTCCGCGGGGTAGCTTTCACGGAACCAGGCGGTTGTGGTACAGTAGCAGCAGACTTAGCATCATTTCCCCCCTCGCCATCTTCCTCCTCGTCCTCCTCAGATTCCTCCTCGCTCTCCTGCTCGTCGAACTGTTTGATCATGTGAGCTCCTACAGTCCAGCATTTCTTAAAGTTCTCCTGAGAAGCTGGAGGTTTCACCCCCTCGCCTTGAGCACTCGGTTTGTTGTGCCAGTTCCGAATGTCGTCTTCTTCTACAATGTCTTCCTGGTATAGTGCAGCAAGAATTTGCCCAAAAAATGGCAAACGATCCGACGAAGCGCAGTATTCCTATGAGACAATATCTCAGTAATGTTGACACACGTCCTCCGTCATCATTACCTGCAAAATCTCGATGGTCTCCACTGCATCGACACCACCAATTTTGTCAATTAAACCGCCCCATCTACTGATCATAGCGGCGATTTCTTGCCGCTGCGGTAGCCCACCGCCCACGACTATCTTGATCCGACTCACGACGCCTGCCACCACAGCTTCCCTGACCATCCGCAGAGGAACGTTGCTTGCCATTCTGAGCGTCTTTAGCTCCACAGCCGCATTATCGACAGAGTGACCCTCGGCAAATGCACGGTCCAGTGACTGCGTGACCTCATGTTGGAACTCGGAGAGTGCAGCAGAGTCCGCTTGAGCGACGAGATTGGAAGGGGCACTCAAGGGAAGAGACGTAGAGGAAGACGTTGGACTTAGACCTCCGATTCGATCCCCGTCCTCCGAGTCCAAGTCGGATTCTGATTCCGATTCAGAGGATGTCACCGAGCCTGGATCCGACAATTCGAGGTCAGAAGCATTGTCACCTAGCCATGATATTTAGTAAGCATATATGCTGCATAAATGAGAACAGAGTATACCAATGCGCATGAGTCGCTGGTTGGTGGGGTGCTCGATCTCATCGACATCTTCGTCCTCGTCAATCTTGGACTCAGGCCATATAATCGCATTGGATTCCGGTCCAAGTTTTTCGAGCGCAGCGGGATCCTGATCTAAAACAAGACATGAGTATTAGACAGACCTTTTCAACTGGTACTTACTAGCTTCTGCTTCCTCATAGTCGGAATCCTCTTCTTCCTCGCTCTCATCGTTATCATCGTTATCATCGTCTTCTTCCTCTTCGTCGTCTGCTTCATTGTCTTCCTCTTCACCAGCCTCCTCTTCCTCTTCCTCCTCCTCTTCCTCTTCCTCATCCTCATGATCATCTTGGGATTTCTTCAACAATTTCTGGAAGGGTTCCAATCTGGCTTGGGGCCCGATGGTGACCCTATCGGCGATCAGACACCCTCGCTCAACCCGACTCGTCTCCTTGATCTGGACGCCAGCTCCAACGATGCTATACTCGATCACACAATTCGGGCCAACGACGACGCCATCAAAGAGGTACGAGTTGCGGACGACGGAACCCGCTCCAATGACACAACGTTGCCCGAGAACAGAAGCGACGACCTGTGCGTTATCCGCGATCAGGCTCTTTGATCCAATGAGCGTCTGGTTGCCGATTTTGCAAGTTCTGTTCAACGTCACGAGTGAGGACGTGGCAAGGAGGTCACATATCGTGCAAACTCACCTGGAAAGTATGACAGAGCCATCCGCTGCGATGTATTTGTTCCCGCGGAGATGCTCGTACGCATGTCCGGCAGGATGATTGTCATCTGGGACGAGCGGGAACGTCCATCTAGCTAGGATGTCTTTGCTGAAAGCTGAATTAGTGGAGGATGATTTCCAAGACGGAGTAGTAACCAACCTGATAGAATCGTAGCTCTTGGTATCCTTGACACGGGCCGCATACCCGTCCTTTGCAATGTAACAATAAATATTCTTCATAAGTAAGTCAGATGTGAGGACGCCGTGTACGAAATCTCTCCGAACGTCTCCATAGTCAAAGTTGTCTTGGAATAGTGACGGGACCTGTCATCGCGTGGTCGAATCGGTGATAGGAGGAACGTCTGTAAATGCACGTACCTCGACAGAGCAAACATCAATCGAACAATCGATGAGATCGTTCCGGATATCTACTTCAGGATGCTCGGCGAGGATCTCGCGCGGAATGTTGGCATATTTCTTGGGTGGGTAGCCAGTGACAGGCTCATAATGAAGGCACTCTGACGTTTCTGGATCCAGAACGAAGACGGCAGAGTCACTCTGTGATCTAATCCACAAGCGTCAGCTACGACGTGCAAAGAAGCGCTCGGGAGAACGCACCGAGTCCGATGGTCCGCGCCGCTCTCTTTCACTACCATCGTCATGATAGCGTCCTTGTTCGTCTTCCGACGCTCTTTGTGAACACGGACAACTTCATCGATCCGAATGTTGCTGACGAGATCCCCTGTGACGAGAACAAAGTCGGAAGTGATGATCCCGTGCGTGTAGATATCTCGCATGGCATCGCCAGGAGAAAACGTCTCCTTGGCAGTGATGATTGGGACAATCTTCAAGCCAGTACTGGGCTTGGACCATTTCGAGTTTCTATTCGGTGGACGACGGCCACAAGAAATACAAGAAATGAGTAATGAAGTCGGAGGAAGACTGAGATCGCGCAAACTTTATCGCTGCCTTGACAAGTTCAGCATGTGAGCGACATATGACGAATATTTCCTGCACGCCAGCCAGGGCGAGGCTTTCGAAGGTCCAGTCGAGGAGTGGTGCATTACAGATTGGCAATAGACACTGTGTAGTTGTGGTCAACGAGTGAGGTTGCGTGGACGATCCGAGTAACCACTTGCCCTTGGCTTGTGTCTGGTTAGAGGAGCAAATCGTTTGTTGAAACTGTCTGCGAGCACTACGGCTTGAAGGACCTCTTCCTCGTCGACAACTAATCGCTCTTTAGCGACGGCAGAAGACTTTGGGGCCATTCGTTTTCGAGGGCAGGAAGATGGCACAACTGATTCACTGGACCTCCGTGACAATGACGAATTTGTGCAGTCGAGTCATTTCGACTAATGTGATCTCACTCATCCACCGTTTTCTGGGAGCCCTCCAGATTTCATTACACGAAGGACTTATATAACATGCAAAGCTCGATCCACCATGCGCAAAGTAGAGGGTATCAATCAGATGAATCGACATTAGCCAGTGAAAACACGGATCGCGGTAGTCATGATGAGGGAGTCGTCAAGTAAAAGCAGACCACATCCAACGAGTAGTGTAATAGAAAGGAAAGGCGAGTCATAAACACAAGGCGAGGAATCCGCAGCCATGAGTGGTGTAAACCGTCCACAAATGACATACCAACGAGAAAGATGATAAATTGGAGCTCATGTCGATCGTAAGTGCCGCTAGTCGAAAAATCGTTTATGCAGCAGCAGCGATGACGGGGGTAGCGGCAGGAGCGGGTTCAGATGCCTCAGTGGGCGGCTCCGTAGCGGTGGCCGCAGGCGCATCCGTAGCGGGGTTCTCCAATGGTGGAAGAGGAGTGGGCTCATCAATCACGGGAGGGTTCTCGTCAACCTTCGCAGGCGCATTGACTTCTTGTTTCTTGATCTTGAAGAAATCAGTAACA
>JBBPRX010000466.1:0-14935 GCA_038093195.1 Boletus fagicola | reverse complement strand
GGCATATCTGGGATCAGATAGTGCACAGGACGTCCATCCCCGAAGCTCGCGTTGTGTACCAAGTCCGTTGGCGTCCCGAACGCACCCGCACCTATTCCTGTTCCGTGTGATTGCGAAGACTCGGCGCCCGCCGTAAACGTAGACACCGAATCTGTGTTCGTGTCTTCGAGAAATGTCGAGGGATCATACTGTGGGACGGGTTTTCGGGATGCACGTCGCGTGGTCACAGAGACGGCGCCGGTTGATATAGAGCGATTGAAAGGGGTGGCCGTCACGGGGGAGAGGGGGTATTCTTCTTTGGATTGGGTGTGCGTAGGGGAATGAGGAAGGCGGGAAAGGCCTGGGGAGGGTAAGGTGGGCATGGAGAGACGCTCGCTGCGGCGTCGGATGGAGGTTTCCATTGAGGACCGGATTCGTTGGGCTTGCTGTTCGATGCTTTGATTGGATGTGTGTAGAGAGGTGGAGCGGGAACGGGAGCTTTCGGTGGCGACCGGAGTGGGAATTTGGACGGAATAGTACACCGAGGCACGACGGTCGTAGTGAACGGGTGTGTTCAGCGCGTCAAAGGGACTCATGCCGCAAGAAGAAGCAGGGGAGACAAGCTTTTCCTCGCCCATGATGGCGGCATCCTCGTCAGAACCACCAGGGGTGGTCGTCGCAGACACTTTCCCACCTGCAACATCTTCAAGGACGCGTCCCGTCGACTCTGAACGGGCATGGAAATGGTCACCGGTAAGTTGGGTCCCACTCTCTCCCGGTTGAACGTTCGAGTCAGTGGACTTGAGCGATCCCCAGTTTCGGTTCCAGGTTCTACCACCTCCAATGAACGGTCTTTTTCGTCTCCGTGACCACAAACATATCCCTGCGACGATAGCCAGGGAAACACCGACGATGGCGCCGACAACACCCCCCACAATGCCTGCCACATTTGTTTTTGAGGCTGTAGAAGCACTGACGCCGGAGGACGACGTGGGTGAAGTCCCCGTTAAACAGGTGACATCCGTTCCGTTCGCAATGAAGAACGGCGCAGAGTTGTTGCCAACACTCGGGTTGGCGAGTGCGAGACCCTGTATCTCGTACCAACCCTGTGTGAGATTGACAGAGGACCACGTCCAAGACGACGCAGAGGTGTTGGTATCCACCAGTTGCTGTTGGATCGTACCGTTGATCACGCTCTGCCTCGTCTTGAAACGAGACAACGCATAATATTGATCCACGCCGATGTTGGTAACCGACAGCAACAGTTCAGCCTCGTTCCCGCCGTAATTCCATGAAATTAAGCCCGAGGTGCACGTTGTCATGTTATACACGGTAAAGTTGAGAATGCCTGGAGAAGACGAAGGTTTGGGCGTGGCTGAAGAAGTCCCAGACGCTGAACGTGAAGATGAGGTCGCCGATGCCGACGACGAGTGCGATGGGGTGTCTGATGATTGCAATAGGGTATTTAACGACGTGGTCAAGGGTCATGGTGAGATGATGGAAGACGATGACAAAGACTGCTTACTGCTTGACGTCGTAGACATCGTTGTTATTTTGGACGTCGACGTCGACGTCGACGAGGATGTCTCCAAAGAAACTGGGGCGGGACTCATGGAAAGAGGTTGGGCTGCAGTGGAAATGGGACCCTGACGTGCCTCGTGTACATGAGCAGGCTCTGTGGCTGCGACCAATGCGGCGAAGAGAAGGAAGGCACAAAACTGCCTAAGCGAGACTTGCTGTAACGTCATGTCGTCCTCTGATGACAACGTACTACCTCAGCGTTTCATACAGAAAAACAAATATAAAATAAAATAAAAGGAATGGACAATTTACCAAGAGCACTGCTTGTTCGACAGGTCGGGCTTATACTTCAGCGTCGTAGCTGAGAGACGCTAGTTGACGGGGAGAGGGTACAAGGATGGCCGCGTCTGGACAACGGACGAACTGGCAGGGCGGTGCTTGGGAGAAAATTCACACTGTGACACTGGTTGTCCAGGGACGGTCTACTGAATGTAGCTTTAAAACAATAGCCAGTTATTATGAGTCCGTTCCCCACGTGCATGACGACGGTGGCAACCGCGGTCACCTGTTCACGAGATAACTTACGTACTGACACTTTGAGGATCACTACCAGATAATCGATAATCTGTTAAGTCTACGTCTGGTCCCATGAACGGAGACGATTACTTATATACTGTCAGGTCAATTTACCTTCGTAGCTCAGTAATATTGAGAAGAGGGCGGATAGGCCTCGCCTGAACCTGAAGGCCTGATCCACGCCCCAAGTGTGTTTTTACCCAAGTCTTTGATGACAACCCAAAGAATGACGCCATGATCCACATAAGAACCCCGGTTACTGCCTGGTTCAATGGTCTAGTGGTTATGATTTCTGTCTTACACACAGAAGGTCCTGAGTTCGACCCTCAGTTGAGCCAGACTTTTTAATCTTCGCTAGCATTTATGTAAGTCCATAGCTTGATCGACCTCACTGTTTGACATCCAACGTCTCTTGATTGATGCTAACTGCTTGATCCTAGCTACCCATCGCTCGCTCCTCCTTAAAGACATGCCGAGGTGCCGTCCGTCTGTTTCTCATTTTTTCGGGCCAAAATTGAACACAAAAATGTGTCTTTCTATCCATTTACGCCAGATATAGCTACCACGTTCACTCGGAAGCCTCCTCCGAGACACATGATGTAACATGAACCCTCATTATTCCCCGCATCCCCGCTCCCTTGTCTCTCACGGAGAAACACAAAAAAGAATATCTGGCAACTATACGGACATGTAGTTTCGTTCCTGACGCTCTAAGAGCTCATCCGTGGTTATAGTAGCTGTCAGCCGGAGTTTCGAGTCAGTGGCAGGGCTTCTCTTTTCTGTTTTACCGGGTTGTTGTCGTGTGCACACGACTGCACATGACACCCTGCGGGTGATTTTTTAAATTCAAATCGCCACCTTGACTTCGAACCCAGCCATACTGTATCCATATAGGATCTCCTGCTGTTGTGAGGGGGTCAGGTCACTACGATCGATCCCTGCTGCCAGTTTCAGGGGGAGGGGGCCTGGAACTGGAAAGCGATTCAGAGTTACGTCGAAGTTCCGGTCAGCATACACCGTACACAGCCCGATCGTCAAGCGCCACGACTCTACCCAATAATTCGTCCGGGACCATACGCGGTGAAAAACCTGGGGAAAAAGTGCCAAAGTGGTGGAAGGGGGGGTTAAACTAAGATACCCCAGATCGCTCAAACGCGAAACTCTTGCGTTTTGGTATTTCAAATTGCAGTACTCGTCGTCGTCCGAGATCGTCTGTTCCTTTCGAGTTTCCCTTTAGCAGTCATAGACCGAAAAGATGTGAGAGGTCATGTGCGTGATTCATGATCCATCCGTGGTTCGTATCATTTCGTACCTCGTCCAAGAACAGTGCAGACACGCAGTGAGACTGACGGGTTGGCACATGGATTCGGAAAGACTCATCAGATCATCCCCCACCCTCCTTAATCAAGGACAGCGAGCGTCATCTACTCGTCGTCGTGTGCAGCGGTGTCTGTTGAGTAAACTCCGCATGTAATTACTCACGATCGCGTCAGCAATCGTTGAAGGGTGCCGCGGCTCTCCTCCCAACCCAAGACCGCAAGATATTCTCCTCGGAACCATCCCGCGATCTTCTCCTCTCAGCGTTTTCCAGGGTGCCGTAGACGGAATAGAAGCCCTGAGCTCTGATCCTCTCAAATCGAATAATCAAACATATCGGAGAAGGGGATCTACCCATCATGCACATATCCATACAGTCGCCATATTTTTGTTGTTGCCATACCACGAAACACCTCATCACTTCTGCTGCCGATAGATAACATCAAAGTAGACACACTCACCAAAGCCGTCTTCGTATGCTTCTAGCGGATATTTTCTATCTCTTTTCCAAGAACTCCCGGAAGTTGAGCTCAAAAGTCGAAACGGGGATAAGAAGGAAGGATTTGCGATCTGTTTATAGCTGCCAATCGGTCGTGCTCAACGTCGGACTCGGTTTATCTCGAGATGAGCATTGAGTTAGGGACAGTAGATAGTGTAGGGATATCATCATGAGATGCACAAATGACATTAAATCAAAGCAGGCTCGTGTACGTCCTCAAACATCCAAGTCTGCGCAGGATTGCGAGTGTCCAAGAAAGGCAGCAGGAGGAAAAAAGAAAAGAAAGAAAGAAATGGTCGTTACGAGTCGTGAGCAGCGCTTTCGTCAACCCAAGACGCTCTATATCGTGTCCGAAGCGCATTCTCGGAGCTCCTCTTCTACAGCTCTGCGACCTTGCACCGTGAGAACGGGTATCCCGGTGTCGATATCCCTCTCAAAGTATGTGGGTATAAACCTGAAAATGATAACATGTAAGGCTCGTGGTCTGACATCTGGTCCTAGCATTCGTCCACTTACTCCTCGCCCTTTCGTTTCCGCTCGCTCGCCTCGTCACGCTGCTTCTGCTCGAGCGCGAGCTTGTGCTTGGTCGCGTCCCCATACTCCTTGTTGAGGAGCTTGGTGGTGACGTTCTCCCAGAACTTTCGACTTTCCTTGGGAAGCTGCTTCTCGAGGGGACGCACGACCTTGGGAATGATATGTAATTTTTCGAGGTCTATCAGCGTGTGGGATTCTGCTGTCGACGGCACAGACACGCTGGACCCCGAAGGATTACGTCGCCACCGGATGTGGTTTCGCCAACAACCATCGAAGAAGGCGACGATGCGAGATTGGGGGACATGCTTAACCTTTGTCCACTCCTCGTGCTCCGTCGCGTCTTCGTCGTACGTGTGGACAACACCTTCGACGAGGAAATGGGCCCGTCCAAGCCATGACTAAGTTCCCAGCCACGACTAAATTAGAAACATATCCCCCCGTCAAGCGACTAACGCACCTCCTCCTTGTACTCTATCACTGCACGGTAGCTTTCTTCATCCTTGCCGCCAGTACATGTGATAATCGTCGAATCCCCGACCGTAATGTAGAAACTCCCTCTCAGAATCCCGTTGACGCTTGCAATGGGGTGCGTTATGTGGTATTGCTCGCCTTCTCCTGGACCACTGTTGATACTGATGTAAATCCCCTTGTTGAACGATCCTGGTATGACGCGCAGCGTTGTACCAGATATCTTTGCAGATATCTGGTCGATCCCCCGCATCTCGATAGAGCGAGCGGGACAGGCGGCGTAATAGGCGGATACAGGTGGATGGTGCGAGACTTGTTCGGTAATATACACTACGCGGAAAAGATCGGTATCCGATCCACCTGCGCCGAGGGAGAGACTAGACATGCGTCCAGCAAGATCAGCATCGGGGACTTGCTGAGGCGAAGTAGGGGCAGTCGAGGGGCTGGCTTTGTTCTTGGAAAGGAGACTGAGACCACTACGAGTGCTCTTGGAACTGCGTCCGCTTCGTCCGCTTTTGATACTCAAGGTCTCTGATGGCAACGCAATGGTCGATGCCTGCGGGGAGGGTGGTGTCTGTGTTGTATGTGTTCCGAATATCGGGGGTTGCCTTGGGTCAGAGGAGTAACGCAAAGGGGGGACATCCCAATGCGCACGGAAGTGCTCTCCGAGGACTGAGTTGTATGGTTTGCACACTTTACCATGCTGCATGCGCGAGTGTTAAAGCTTGCGTATGTGTGATCAGATGACAATAGTCACTTACAATGAACTTGAGGTCCTTGGTAAACGTAAATCGCACCGCAGCAAGCATACGCTCAAAGGCATCGTCCGAATCGTTGATGCTACGGCGAGAGTCACGAAGCCGAATAGCACATAGGACCGAAGAACGACGTACGCCGCAAATAGATCAGGTCGATCGAGGTAATGCCAATACTCCAGGTTTGGCAACGGCTCGAGCAAGGAAGCTGGAAGCGACAAGCGCCTAAGTGTAACAGCGGTGAGTGGCTCAATGGCTGAGCCGGGAATGGTTGCACAGCACCCACATCGCAGCGATATCTTTCACACCGAGACAATTTTTGACGAGCTGTACAATCATTTTGAGCTTTCCACCTTCCCCAGCATCAGCAGACTCCTCTGGAACGGAAATGGGAGGGCCTGGTGCATCCTCGTCAAGGACAAGAGTAGGGTCAGCTGTCGGGGTGAGGTTGTCCCTGCTATCAGCCATGTCGTCCTTGCCGTCTAAACTAAAGTGCGAGATAAGAGGTAACGGCGAATGAAGGGGAAGAAAAGGCTTCCTGGCGAGCGAGGTTCCCAAAAGGTTGTGGAGGAGGACGCGAGGCCGGCGCACGTGCGCTGGTAAACGCTCAATGTATTTACAAAACGGGTAATTAACCGGAGCAAACGCAGTTGAATATTGACCGGGTTTTTCATTCAAACACTATGACAGTTGCTAATGCCAAGTTATTCGGCCCTCGAAGATGTGCATTGCACCCAGATGCCCCTCTGGCATGTGCATTACTTGACTTGAATAATAGGATTGCGGACAAGGCATCGTGCGATCCTTCCAGCCACTTTCCACACGTTCCGGATCCCCGAGTCAGACCGTGGTTCTCGTATGTCCCTGCTAAGAGTCACAGCACGCGCAGAACCATTATCATTCCCAGTCCTGCCGCCGTTAGAGCGAGGTCTTCCTCGGTGCCTTGAAGGTGGACAGCTGCCAGCAAACTGCTTTTTGAGAGCAAATTATTCAAATGTCGAATTTACATAATCAACGACTTGAGCGTCACGTGACTTACAGAGACGGCCTTGTGTTGGTTGCTACCAACGATGTTCGAATGCGCGCGATACTCGCAATACATAAATCTTGTACACTCCTACACAGCGGTGTCAGGGAGTTCTTCAACGAAGACCTGCTATGCGTTATTTTGTTGTTATTGCCATCCGGTTGGGAAATTGATTTCCTCGACCCCGTACTCGAAGAATCTTTTACCGCAGTCAGACCGTTACAATTACAGTATTGTCATTTCGAACAACCCGTCCTGCTCTTCATCGTCTAGACCATCAACGGTAAACTAGATTCATGTCCCCGTCAGCGTATGGGTAAAGCCGTTGCACAGCACTACGAAAATATCCAAATTTGTATCAGTCTGTGGCAACGCACGTGAGGCGGGTGAGCGGGGTTCTCGAGCAAGAGGCTGCGACCAAGCCGCGACCTGCTTCAGACGTCCCCCCTCGGCTCTGTCCCTCGCTCGTCAGTCTCATCGATATCGATGGTAGACGATAAATACATCGGGCTGGCCCTAGCTGTCTCTAGCTCGATCGCTATCGGAACGAGTTTCATTATTACCAAGAAGGCGAGCCGCCGACCGGTTCCACAGTGTCGTGTTGTTCAAAGCTGATGCGTGCGTGTCCTAGGGTCTAACAGACGCCGGTGCACAAAAGTCTTCCTATGCCTCCGCCTCCGATGACTATGCCTATCTTCGGAATCCGACGTGGTGGGCCGGAATATCAACCTGTGGGTCCACCCTTCTCGTCCTTCTAATCAGACTTACATGGTCCGTTTCCATGCTTGTGAATAGTGATATTAGGCGAAAGTGAGTTTCCAGTCGAGATATAGTCATTCGGTACTCATGCCAACATCTCAGTCGCAAATTTTGCTGCCTATACGTTTGCGCCACCAATTTTAGTAACGCCGTTGGGCGCATTAAGTGTCCTCATTGGGTTGGTTCCCTCAATTTACCAGCGCAGTCGAACTTGACACCATACAGTGCAGTGCTCGCATCATTCTTGTTGAATGAAGAACTAGGTCACCTCGGTCGAACGGGATGCGCGCTATGCTTAATCGGGTCCCTCATCATCGTCCTGCATGCACCACCCGACAAGGAGATCCAAACAGTCGATGAAATCCTTCACTATGCCGTACAGCCAGGTAAGTCGACTTTGGGGTCTTTGACAGATTACTTATTTGGCGTAGGCTTTATGTTATACTGCCTTACCGTCTTCATCTTCTCGTTGATCCTGATTTTCAATGTTGTACCTCGCTACGGCCGCTCAACCCCCCTGGTGTACATCTCCATATGTTCTCTGGTCGGCTCCGTCTCTGTCATGGCTATCAAAGGATTCGGCGTCGCTGTCAAACTCACGTTGGGTGGAAATAACCAATTTTCGCATCCAAGCACATACGTGTTCGGCATAGTTGTGATAAGCTGCATATTGGTGCAGATGAACTATTTCAACAAGGCTCTCGACACGTTCTCCACGAATGTGTACGTCCACTCACTCGTACTCCCTTGATGACGCCTCACTCGCAGTCCTGCAGTGTCAACCCAATGTACTACGTGGGCTTTTCTACGGCAACGATAGTGGCATCCCTCATTTTATTCCAAGGGTTCAACACTACCGGTGGTACTGACACGATGACGTTGCTCGCTGGGTTCATCGTCACCTTCCTCGGCGTTCATCTACTCAATCTCTCACGGAAAGCTGACCCTCCAAAAGCGAATGGCCACTCGGCGCTCGAAAGCGGGCTGATGAACCCACGCATGAGCCTCCAGGGCCGCCCGTCGCTCGATACCTGGGGAGGTATTTCCGAGCTACGATCCGACGGCGTCCTCCAGTCAGCAAGCCATGGTCGCCGGAGTTCGCTATACCGTGCACAAAGCGACACGTTGTTCAACACGTTCGAAGAGGAAGACGGTGTTGTCAGCATGCCATTATCGCAACTACGGGAGAGCGAAGAGGAGGACGTAGATGGCACGGAGGACGACAGCGATGCGGACGAACGGACGCGATTGCATTCCGAACATCGTGTACGACCCAGCGTGTCTAGAAGTCATAGCAATTCTCCGGCGGCGCTGCAGGGCAGTGCGAGGGCGTCACCCCGGGTGTCTTGAAACAAATAAAAAAGAAAGGTGTTGATTGCTACGCGTACATACCATCCGAGACGGACTACAGCTACTATAGATTTACCTCTATACCTCTTTTTTTTTGAACTTTACGTGCTCGTTTTCTCGAGTCCATGCTCTTCGGCGTTACCGTCCAAGGTATTTTTAGGCGTCCCGAAGAACCGGCTAAATTATAGAGTGAGCATCCCCAAAGGGGGTTCGCTTGCGAAGATGCCTACAAAGGACGTGCACGTACATAGTAAAAGAGGGATGCCCGTTTGCAACCTACATACCATGATGTCAGGCTGGTATATTTTCCCGGTGCTTTGGAGTGAGTTCTACCGCTAGATCGAGAGCTGGAATGAAGTCCTGACCATCCTTATCCAGGAGCGCATTCCTCGGAGCGATGCCAGGGCTCGGAGAACGTCACGGATCGTAGTGTCCTGGGTTGAGGGGTGAGACCTTTGAAATGACAGACCATGCTCGGAGTTGGATCAATCTGCGACACGCGGGACTGAAGGCGGGTGCAGATCACAGTACTGTTGTCTCTCTCAGAGTCATTCCGGCAATGAAACCTGCTTATGCTGCGCACCATGTCCATGTCGAGGATGATGCTCTCATAAGGTCACTGGCGACAAGTCCAAAGGGTGTCCTCCCCAAGTCCAGACCGAAAGTCACCCGGAGCGACGGATAAGAAACTTGGTGACAAGTTTGTCCCGGACAACGTTTGGCGCGAGGATCATGGCCCCATTCAATTATGAAACAAACATTCATCATGCCGAGTCTGTTTTTGAGGCCCGTCGCCACACCAAGGCATAATTGCGCAGTTACAACCTGTTTGATGGGTAAAGCTTTTTCCCTGATGACTTGCTCTGCCAAGAAACGGCCGTAAGCTGAAGATACGACTCGTTGAGGCTTTACCAGAGGTAGTACTTATAGGGGATATATCACTGCGTTCCGACTACCTCGGGAGCAGGTGGATTCCGTAGATTAAAGGCACGTGCAGCCAGGATAAGGCGGGGCGATGAGATATGAATTTCTTTCACGACCCTGATATCGAACGTGCGTGGTATGTCCCCATAGCTTGGAGTGTTCTTGGACGATGCGTCCTATAATTCGACAGCCAGAAAGCCACCGGAGATGTCCCACAGGTTTACGTGCACGAAAGAAAGTTTACCCAAGGAAAGCCCCGGTGTTATGCTTGCGATCCGCTCCACCCCTTGACTCCCGAGAACCGGTGCATGCTCCATGTGCTGATTATCTGATGGTGTGGTGTATGTTCGGATGTCCGAGGATTCCTCCACCATCACGTATTCCGAGCTGAGAGATAAAAGCGTTCAGTATGGCATAAGCGGACGTCCCGCATCATTCCTACGGTGTAGCCATTCCAGGCAGTTTTCTAAGACAAAATGAACCTGGACTCGACCACTATGTGACATGGGAGCGCACGTTCCAGCAAGGAGAGCTGCCGCATACCAAATGTCTGTACATATCAGGTTTCTCGTGTAAATAATCGATTACACGGGCCAACTTGTTGAATGGGGTTATAAATCGTGTAAGGGGTGACTAGCACTATTTGTCACCCCATGCTGCACTTGAAGATCGGCGGACGGGACACGGAAAAAAGGTTCATGCAGGCATCAGATTCATACACGACGCCGCTAATGAGATCACCTTTCCAACTATGTTTGGAGGCCAGGAAATCGGAAAAGTGTGTGCCCATTGTAGTTAGCGTGATGCGACTGGCTGGGATAGGATGAGATTAGTCGAGCTGTCAGGGCAGGAAGAGGCAAGGTGGCGCAGCACAATGGGGATGTTAGTGGCCATAATCACACACGACTGTCGCGCTTCAATAGAAATGTCCAACGGTGTTCGTGTCAGCAAGGCTCCCGTCGCTGCGGAAAACGGATGGCTACTAGTAGGACATCTGGTCATGATGCTTGCTTGCGCCAGCAATGATTCCTTACATAAAAGGTGCGACCCAGGAGCTTGTGCCAGTATCGATCATCATCTTGACTTGTCGCTGGCACCACCTTCCCGTTCGTTTCCTATACAAAAGTTATCATTAAAGAATGGACCTGTATGGGTGATAGAATCTTCCTTCCTCGACGGCCCATTAGAAAGAAGGAAGATGGTGTCACGTCCAGATGGTGTCTCTGATTGTTTTATCGCCGCCGGGTCACTTGTAATCTCATTCCCAGACACAGACCTCATTTTTACAGCTATCACCGCAAAACGTCAAGCCGATTTTCGGTGTGCGCAGCTTGAGGGTATTTGTTTATCCATTACCTCAGGACAAATATGTAAAAAAGTCGGAAGCAAAATTCCTGTCAGGAAAACATTGTTTCTCGCGCACGTTTTTGGGCTCCGATGTCACACACCGACGCCACCACCTATGAATGTGGAGTCTGGACCGAGATTAGATTCAGTCGGGACTGCACTCGGCGGCGAGGCAACTTGAAGCCTCTCCTTTTTTCGTTCCTACATTGGATTAGTTCAGGAACTGTACTGGTTTTGGGTATAGTCAGCCCTTAATCTCCTTTCCTTCAAGTTGCTAGCCATTCTCCGATCACAGCTCTCTAATGTTACACACCGTCTTTGCAGGTAAGCTACATAGCATTGGACCAGGTTTACTAGTTGTAATTGGTTTTATTGCTTACAGTCTGGACTGCACTGAGACTCAGTGTGTTGGATGCATCCAGCTATGTGACGGTGTATGTCTACAGCCTTCAAGCTTCAAGCTTCATGCACATGTATGGCCAGGTACCAGTCAAAGTGCCGCGATTATGCAAGTCTTGCAATTTTACACCAAAAAAAACTAGGGTTCGGAGACACGGATGAGCTTTTGGTCATCATACCAGTCCAAGCAACCCCCCGACACCAAATTCCATTCTGATGTAAAGCTTCAGACTTCGGGCTTCACGACTCGGCAATGACTTGGTGGGGATTCACTGGGGAATACATTTCAACTTGCAGGTTTTATCAGACACATGGACTCCCTGGCGGGCTTCAATTTTTCCTTCACACTATGGGCATATCCGACGGTCCTCCGTCGGGTCGTGTCTTGCATCTACTCGGTCCTTCTGAAATTAATCTGTCTGTCGTCAAGGCAGTTTCTTTGTCCACCACAATGGCGCCTAAGAAGTTTTGCCGTCCTCTAATAATGCGGGTTCCGGGTTTCTTTCCCTGACGAGACATTTCCCGACCGCGATAATTCCAACAATGGGGCCTCATTAATCATGGGCTAAGACGGCCATGAGAGCAAGGCTTGGCGACCCACCTCATACACGGTGTCCCAGGATTCTCTCTCCCAATCACTCCTTGAAGCTTGCACTCTTGGCAATTTTGCACCAAACTACTGGCTGCGATTATATTATCTGGGCGTATCTCGACATGACTGATCTGACGATAGGTTGTACGTGTAATGATCTACGCTCAACATACAAGGGGGCTCACGGATTTTGTGCTGCCTTCTCCAGCCGTTGTTCGTCCTCATGGATTGGTCACACTTGGTCGATATTGTCCGTTCCGCGGTATCAAATCGTAGGTCGATCCACCTCCTCTCGTTCTCCATGGCTGCACCCTCGGCGTGGAGGAGGCATCCGCCTATATGACAGTGCGTGTCTACCGCACAACGACCCGGCATCCCCTCTCCGAATTCCTCGATTCTTGGCAAATTTGCACCTAGTCACTGGTTGGGACGATCTGGACGTATCTCTGCATGGCTGATCTGACCATAGATCGTCCCATGCAACTGATCTGCGGTTTTCGTGCTGCCTTGCTCGGACCATTCTTCGTTCCTCGTGAGTTGGTCCACTGACCTGTTCTCGCCTAACGCTTTCCAGGGAGCAACATCGCCGGTATTGGCCCAACTCCACGGTATAAAAAGTTCAGGTCGATCCCCCCCCACTTCTCGTTCTCTACTTACCCTCACGCCAACAAACTGCGCTCAACCCCCGTCTGTCATCTCCAGAGTGCCACGTTCGAGCGACTAACAACTCATGATGCGAAACAAGTCGGACGGCCCAGTCTCACTCGGTTTAGTTCGACGTCCACATGAAAGGATGTGTTTGTGGGCGTCTGATTATACGACTCACAGGATCGGAACAGACACCAAACGAGGATTTTTGCACCCGTGTCCACAGGAGGGCTGGTTCCTGTGCCGAAAAAAACTTGGAATTCGGAGACACGGACGACCGTTTAGTCACCACTCGACACCAAATCCAATCCCGATATGCCGTAAAACTTGGATTTTTTTCAAGTACTGGCGGTAACTCGATTGATGAACACACTTCACCTTTCAGGTTTTGGTCTAACACATGGGTTCCCAGACGGGCTTCAATTTTTACTTCAGGGAATATCCGACGCTCCTCCATCGGGTTACACCTCACATTCAGCTTTCTTTTGAATATTAGTCCACCTGTTGTCAAGGTAGGTCCTTCGTCCACCACAATGGGACCCAGAAGGTTCTGCCGCCCTCTAATGCAGGTTCCGGATTTCCTTCCCTGACAAGATTGTTTCCGACCGCGATAATTCCAACAATGGAGCCTCATTAACATTAATCGTGGGGTAAGACGGCCACGAGAGTTGAGGTTCGGCGACCTGCACCAACGTGCATCCATTTTGGCCAGGCTGGTCTCAAGTACGAGTCTTCGCAATATCAGATCTGAGTGCGCTCAATGTGCAACTATGGGCTCATCTTTGAACAGAAGAATGATGTTCGTTGCGTGAAATGTGTCGCTGGAGACCATGTTTTTAAATTTGGCAGTCGTTTTTGAAAGTTATGAAAAAGACACTTTTTTTGGCCAATCCATCGAGTCGTTCTGATCAACCAAAACCCGACGTTACACAAAATTCCAATATTTTGAGCACTAATTAAACTATCATGAGACTTACTGTAAAATATTTTATTTTGTAATTCTATTCTCAGTGTGCATGACCATTGCTGTCTGCACGCAGTCCTGTTTGCGTGTCCTCGCTTCAAAAAAGAAAAAGAAAGAAAAACATGAGTGTTGTCGACCACCTGCATTCATGTGGCAATGACGTCATGAAATGCAGTCGAACAAAGTTCCCAGGCCTTTCGACAAGTCGGCGACTCTCCTAAAGGTTAGCATGTCCCCTTTTATACAAACATCGTTGCATGGAGGATGAACTCAAACTTCCAAACTTCCGCAAACGGTGAACCGTCATATCATAAGCAGCGGGGAGATACATGCCCGGCAAACTTGGTGGAACGGATGGACGATATCGTCTCCACCTTCAAGTTTGACGTCGATGATAGCTTACTGTAAATTACTTATATCTAGCGCAACGATGAACGTACCCGTCGGACGGTCGAGTTCACACCAACAGCCTCGCCAGAATACGTTATCCAGTCGTCAAGAAACAGAAAGTTCTATGTGTATCGTCATAGTTCACTACCAACCTATCACTCGCTGCTAGACGTCCCTTGACCTTTTTTTTTCGCCACATCACACGTTACCTCGATTTCTGTCCGCCGCCGATAACAGAAGCAAAGAACAATATAGACAACGTCTTCCTCCTATTTAACCAGCAAACCCATAGATTCTTGCACTCATCTCCAAGCGTCCTTGAACACCAAGCAATGAAAATAATCCATAAATCAGATGCGGGATATGACCCCCCTGTTGTTTCAACTCTACACCCTTTAAAACAGCCACGGGCCAACTGTCAAATCACGCACATCAGACAAAACCACAGAACACACCCCACCACACCACATAAAAAAGGGTACCGCACCTTTCCCACGAATGCCTTCCGGTTTGATCTGTAAACAACTCTGATGGATCAAGTTCAATGCCTTGACCGCGTCCCGCGCCTGTATGACACACGAGATGTTGATCTCGCTCGCGCCTTGACTGATCATCTCGATGTTGACGTTGCCCTGTGCGAGGGTTTGGAACATCCGACCCGACATGCCCACCAGGTTGCGCATTTGTTTCCCAACGAGCGAGAGGATCGCCATGTCTGTATGTATAGAGACCTGTTCGGGGATAGTTAGTTTAGGCCGCATGCTCGGATAGAAGGAAGAGAATTAGACAAGGGCTCACCGATCCGCTTTTTTGAAGTTCGGATATCAATCGGCCCATGATCTTCTGCGAGAGATTATCTTCGATTGCCATACTGATGTGCACCTCA
>JBBPRX010000465.1:0-14942 GCA_038093195.1 Boletus fagicola | reverse complement strand
TGGTACACTCCTTGAAACCTCCGCTCCTTACACTCCAGAGCAGAATGGTTTAGCTGAACGCATGAATCAAACACTAGCCACACTGGCAAATACCATGCTTGAGGAACCCAAACTCCCCAAATCCTTCTGGGCCGATACCATGTCCACTGCTGCATACATCTCTGCAC
This sequence comes from Boletus fagicola, assembly GCA_038093195.1. Taxonomy (NCBI): domain Eukaryota; kingdom Fungi; phylum Basidiomycota; class Agaricomycetes; order Boletales; family Boletaceae; genus Boletus; species Boletus fagicola. The sequence continues at coordinate 14,775 of JBBPRX010000465.1, read as the reverse complement.
GAAGTCCAGCTGCTGGACTGAATGGCAAAGTCCCCTATCAAATCTTCTTCATTGCCAGGTCAACCTGACTTTCTTCTGCCCCTTTGGATGTCCTGCCTATGCCTACACACCAAAGGAGCAGCGGTGGGGGGAAATTCTGACCACACAGAAAGAAGTGTATCATGATAGGGTACACTTATGGGCAACAAGCCTACAAACTCCTTGACATTAAGCATCGGACCATCATCTCCAGTCATCATGTTACCTTTGATGAATCTGGAACCATCTCTGAGGCTGAATCTGTTCCATGGAATGCCCCCACTGTTGAGGGACAGTGGAAGGGCCTAATTCCAGAGCACCTATACCTACCAGAGCATGATGGTGATGATGACCAACCTCCACCCAATCCTAGACCAGTGGGAGATGCACCTGCACCTCCAAAACCCATCCCAGAATGTCCTGCTAGTCCTGACATTGCAGAACTTGCAGAACAACTGGATCAGTGTCTTTTCATTCCCTCTCACTATTAATTCGTCATCTTATTCTGCACATCCACACATTTAACACTCATGTCCCCTTGCCTCTCATTAATAACTTCACAACGTACACTACAACATATCCTGTACATATCCTGTTTGACAAGATTCTCTAATTGTGATTCAAGTGTCTCAGCTTGCTGTCTACTTGTCCAAAACAGAAAAGTGCATGTGCCCACCCATGGGAATAGTAGTGCACTGGTCGATGAAAGTAGTGTGCTGGTCGATGAAAGTAGCACACTGGTCGGCGAAAGTAGCACACTACCCCAAAAAGTTTTACGCTGAATATTTGTGCATTCGGACCCTCATATCAAAGTGCACACAAATTGCGTGGAGCACACTACAATTGGACACTCAGCACACGACAATCAGATGCAGTGCACGACACTCAGATGCAGCACATGACAATCAGATGCAGTGCACAACAATCAGATGCAGCGCACAACAATCAGATGCAGCACATATCGAAGTACAAGGGTACTCCAGGCAGAGGTGACAGCAAGGAAGGAACGATGTAGGAGATGCTTACACCGTATGATTGTCGAGAGTGGTGGAACAAGCAAGAGATGCTTGACTGAGCAAGTAAGGTGTTCTGAGTAGATCCGAGGAGTGACTGAGGATGGTGGCCTCAAGAGAGCACTAAAAGAACTATGAGGGGATCTGGTGAAGAGCCTATCATATTGGGGTGCAGGAATGACCCTTTATATACGATACAGAAAGGTGCACAGACCAGGCTGTGTCTAACACTAACTAGGTAATGCCCTTGTACCCTGAAGGGCTATTGGACGATAAACTATTGTATGATGTACTATGTATAGTAATACCCTATACCCTGGATAAAGGGTATGACATAGTGTCTAGACCGTAAGGGTCAAGGGTATGACATCATGATCTAGACTTGTATGAAGTAAAGTCTAGAACCCAAAGAATATGAATAGTGGAATAATAAGATAGGTATGGTTATGGAATATAGAAATTCAGAATAAGAATACCATAGTTTCAATATCATACAAGCTTTGGGCATGTCAACCATAAAAGAAACAAGTGGGGTGAAACAATAGCAAAGGTTTCTGAGGGGATCTGGCATCATACTGTACATCCATGTTCCATCACATCTTTGAGCAGTTGAAGGACAACATCTAAGCAATGGTGGAAGAGATGAGCATCAAGGACTGAGCATATTCTGGAAGACTCGTGGAGAAACTTGGGGATGGGCAACAATGCAAGAAGAAGAAAGTTATGTACTGAGGCCTTGTTCCTCATATGCATCGTGATGTTCACAAGACTCAATAGTAAGGGGTGTATGACTCTTCCTCCACATACATTCATGATATTGGTTTTATCCGACGACAGGATGATACCACATAACATGCCACCAATGGGAATTTTTTCCTGTGGTAAACAGTTGGTTTACAAAAATTGTCAGGATTCTGTGCTCATTGCTCACCTGTAGTTCCCAAGCGCTGTCACTGCTCATCCACTCAGTGTAGATGCTGACATCATGCTCAGTGGAAGTGAACAGCCAGTAGGGCAAAAAGTCCATCTTGTCCATGAAGTGTGGATGATTGAACAACAACTTGACGCAATCCAGGGTGTCGCAATAATACAGATACACAAGATCCTTCATCTCATGGTTGATGGAGACAACCCTATAGGTCCATCATGGCCCTGATGGTAATGATTCAATCCGAGAATGTACATAACTCCTGTGCTGTGTGGAATGAGAGGGGCAAGTCCTTCATCTACGAGATTGTAAGTGTTACGATCCACCCCTATTCATTTTCCTTTTACTTCATATATCATCTATGCTTTTCCTCTTTAGACTTCTAACCCTACTGTCTATGCCCCATAGGGTTCTCTTCCCCTCTGCCCATCTTCCCTTTTCTGTCTTTCATCAATGCATCACCCCTTTGTTCTCTTTCCTTCCTCATCCTTCTTCTCAACATGTCATCTACCCTTGACCCTCATTTCCTTTCTAAACTTCCCCTTACAGGCATATATAAACCCTAGATACCCAGTGATGTATTCTCGTCAAGTTCGAAGAACCTAACAAGTTACACAAGAGTGTAATGTCTTCTTGAAGTATGAGAACAACTCTCATAGTTGTCCTATTGACTACAGTCAGTGAAGTAGTCCCTCTACAATATTGATCATAGGCAGATGACCTAGTCTAATGGTGTCGAAGATTGTGACTCTCTCTTGATGAACAATAGCTCAAAGGTGATCCTAAGGGTGGTAGACCCTTGAGGATGAACGATTGGTGCTGATGTCTAGGCTTGTCCTAGAGAGAAGGGGGGGAGAAGGTGGCGAGTGAAGCAAGGCTTACTAGGGGAGATAGCAAGGAACTGGTGAAGGTTACACTGAATTGTGTAGGTTCAGGTTAGAGATATGTACAGGCAGAGCCCTAATATACAGTATATGTATACTCATAGAGTAATTTAGGGCTGGTCTGCTAAATAAGGTAAGGGGAACATAAGAGTAGGTAAAGACATGTGGAAATGTGTCGCAACACAAGACATGGAACACGAGACATGAGGGAGGAATAGGAACACGAGGTTACATGTAAGAGAGCATGACCGAGGAGGCAGTGTCTGTGAGGGAAGAACTGGAACAGAAGAAATGGGATCAAGAGGCAGTGGAACTGCTGTTGGAGGAAAGGGGATCAATCAGGCAGTGTAGTAACTGCCTCAGGAGTGAAAAGGGGGGTGGTGTCCTCAAAGAGGTCGGCTCAGATGGAATCAGGGATAGCATACTCTTCTAGACCCAAGAGGATGTTGTCCCAGAGGCTCCAACCGGGATGGTTGATGGTGAGGGTCTCCTGGGTAGTCAGACGTAGAGAAAAACTGGGGGTGGTTTCCCTAATTGTAACAATTCTCAAGCTTGACCTACTCAGGAATAGCCTATACCTTTCATCACTCCTCCTTTGGACCTCTATATGTAAATCTCTGTTCTACTTTGAGTGAATGCTCCCCTTGGAACCTCTGACTCTCTGAACAGCTTTATCAAGTCATTATCTTGTCAACACAAACAAGACCCCTTGTTCTAAGAAGCCCTTAGACAACTTGACTTGTGACCAACCAACCCGACTTGTGACTGACCAATCCAATTTGTGACCAACCAATCCAATTTGTGACTGACCAGTCTGATTCATGACTGACTGAGTCTATGCTCGACCTTACCCAAGACCAAGCATAACAGATTCAATCCGGGTGCTCAAGCATGTCCAACAGGAAGTCGACTAGCAGGATGACAATGGGCAAGCACAGCAGGAACAGATGGTGTGGGAGAGAGGGGTCGTAAAGTAAGCGGCGATCAGTCACCTTCCTCATGACATGGATGTGCCATATACATAAATCAGGGCGTAATAAACAATGAGTGTGGTGCAGTCCTCATCAAGTATGTGCTGCCAGTGGTAGCTAACCAAACTAGCCTGGTAACACAAAGACATGGAGGTTTGAGCTGACACCAGTGTATCAGCTCGCACGAGGCATATAATTTGCTAAGCCTATGACATCAAGCCTGTAGAGAAGATAACAGATGCTGTGAGTATCTCTCTGCTTTGCGTCAGGTCATGAACAAATTATTGGCACAGTACCTTGACCAATTCTTGTTCTTTGAAGCGGATAAGAGAGGACCGTGACCCTTCCCCACCTGGATTAAGCCCGCTGTCACAAAGCCACCCCCGCTCCTCATGTACAAGTGGTGTCAGGGTATCAATGACTTGACTGACATCCGGGAGACCAGCCTGGTGAGTGCATGGTTGCGGGCGCGCTTGATATGAGAGTAATCTGGCTTGGGATACGGTGCGATAACGGGAGGATTGAGTGATGTTATGATGGAAACGCAGTGTGTTCTCCAAGTCCGAAGTGTATGAGAACTTGAAGCTCGACTTGACGCTTCTTAACTGTCTGCTTCACCTCATCTTGGATCATAACTTGGGAGGCTATGCTGTTGCCACGCTGACTCGGAGTTGAAGGGACCGCCAAACCACAGTCCACAGGCGAGCTGATGGTGGATATCTGCGACGCTGAGGTGGGGTGGGTCACCGTTGCTGCTGAAGAATATGCTGCTGTCACTTGCTTGCACAACCGAGGGAATCCCGGGCTTCCCGGGAACCCTCCTACTCGTTCTATGGTAAATTTCCACGGATAAAGTGACTTGACTGTTTAAGAGTATTTAAGGCATGATTAAACAAATTGAGGTTTTCCTGATGCTGAGAAACAGTCATCTTCGAAGCAACTTCTTTCACATCCTCGATAACTTAACAACAAAAAAGAGCATTACAAACGATACGAGATCTATTATCAACAGACAGCTAGCAATATATACACTGTCTTTGCGCACGGGGTATAAGTATGGATCATAACGACACCCGAATACGTTCGTTTCGAAGAACAAGGCGGGGCAAGTCACCAACTTCAATTCGGCGGCTGTACCAAGTCTGACGACGACGGGGCATGGGATGTTCAACTGAACCCAAACAAGACGCCGAACAGGTCCTTCCACCCCCTCTTCACGACGAAACGAGAACCCCCTCCGTATTCATCCGCGAGCCACTCGAGGTATCGACCGTCCAACGAGCTGAGTGGCCCAAGCTCAAACGACAGAATTTCTTTGGGTGTAATGTAGATCACCTCCGCGTCCGGCGGTGTCCCGGATGAGGATGCATCCACAAGGGTCATGGACGATGAGGGAATCAAGCTTGCCAAGCGCGAGAGCTGGAAACACGTGTTGGCGTGGAACGTCTGCAGCAACGCCAGCGTCGTCAATAATTGCCGTTCTCGTCGCTCGTGCAGTGCCTGTTCCGCCTCCCCGCTCGATTCGGGTCCGCTTAGCCTCGGCATTGAAACAGACGTGAACCCGGAACTAGAGGAGGTTTGGCGTCGCTGAACGCCACTGGAAGAAGAGGACGCGGAGGGTCCATTGGTATGACCGCTGACCAAGGACATCCCGCCTGATCTCCGCATGCCCTTGACATTCGGACCTGAGCTTACGCTCGGCCGTCCCTCTATCCCCATTCCAACGTTTCTCATATAGGCACCGCCCAAACTCAGGTCGTCATCTCCGTCCAGCCGAACCCTTCCCCAGTCAGCGATCGACCCATTATTCCCGGTGGAGTAAGACGCTGCTGAATTGCCTCGCCAAGATCCAATCCAGAGACCAGCACAGACAAGGCAGACGTCTTCGTACAATTGCCATGCATCCGTCCAAGGAGATACCGGTTTAGCTCTGGGATCGACCTCGGAGGAAGGCTGACAACAATCATATAAACAGTCGCTTCCTTCCAGTCGTAGGATTCGATCTAATTCGTTCCACTGGAAGGACAATTAGCACATCGAGTAGCAGGGTGAGCGATGATAAACGCACCAATTTTACATCGCTCCAGGTGAATCGTACAAGAGAAAGACGATGGGTAGGACCTTTGGCGGTCGTCTGTTGAATCGGTTTAGACAAATACAACGTCGGTCTCGACGTTCGTGAGGGCGTCGAGGTTGTCAAGTCAATCACGAGGTCATAATATGACGGTTTTTCGAGGAAAATTGCATCTGTAGTGCATGCGATCCACCCACGACCTGTTTTTCCTTCGTGGTGTATCTTATCCAGATCGCTGAGAGTGACCATTCCGAGGACCTTAATCCCTTCTTTCGATTTACCCTTGAGTCGTGTGCGAGTCCATGACGAGGGATCTTCCGTCCCTTCTGAGGTGAGCAGCGATGGATCTAGCTGGGCTTCAAAGCAGGTGTCGGCAGCCACCTGACAGAGGATGCATGCAGCTTCTACTGGTGGCAATGTATAGATTAGAATACGCCGTCGTCCAAGAACGTGTTTGTACAGAGTGAGCACGGAGGGGCCCAATATACGCAGCAAGTGTGGGAGGTGGAGAGTTGGTTGAGATGGGGAATATTCGACGTTGGGCTAGATGAAAAACATCCGTTAGTATGAAGAGCAGCACTCGATAACGTCCCATCTCACGTTATCTAGTTCATAACTCCATCCATGCCACTCTCCAGCTCCGCCAAGATCCGCCCTCTGAACCTTGCGTTCCTCGAAGAAAGCTTGCGCAGGCTCCCAATCTGATTCAACGGGCTCTAGCACGCCTCGGCATTCCAAAGACGTATAAATAGTATCAACGAGTGCCTTTAGGGCATCCACGTGTCTCCAGGGCCTTGGTCTAGCTGAATTTGCAAGTAGTATACCCAGCGAAGACAGTCGGAATCCACGCTGTCCGTGTTCCGTAGTTCTCCGCCGGCGGAAGACACAGACACCCGGGTGACTGTCTTTTGTGAAGTAACTGAGGGTGATTTCTGTGAATATAGACAAGGTAACAGGGCCTGAATTGAACGTACACAACATCCTGGTCAACCAAATGCAGACCGCTGGGGAGGGTACTGAACTCGACACCATCAAGCTGGAGATCTACAGGGTATTTGAGAGCAAAGTCGAATCCAGAATGACACTACTTACCATCGCTTGCCTTCAAGTACCAATCAACCACATTACCCTTGGTCGGATGGAATGAAGCATGAAATATCGCAACTGCGGAGGAAACCCCAAGGCCGTTGAGCGCTCGAACAATTGTAGAGAATTGGAACATACCTATATCCTGGGGTACGCGTTCTCTCTGGTCGACGTTTTCCATGGTCTTCTTGATAACTGCGGGCTGCTGTTGCCAGCACGCAGCATGCGGTGGGGCCTGCTGTCAACGTCGTGGAGGCAATGTCCGTGATGCACGCCTCTCACGGTCTAAATACGTGGAATTAGCTCCTTTTTCAACCAGCCGCCGGAGCCACTAATTCGCAGGTTCCATCGTTCCACTGGTATTTGGAACAAGGAATGGATTTTTGTTCATTTTTTACAAGGCAAGTTGACATACGTATACGACTTCGTGCCCCTTTCGTTCACCATCGGTCAGTGCAGTGATGGGTCCAGGTCCCACCCTTCCTGGATTGATCACCAGTATGGTCCCTTTGGATTCTCCAAGGGCCAATGCAGCTCGGTCACAAGATTCAATGACTCTTGCAAAATGGAACAAGTGAAACTGACGACCCTATTCTCGCAGAAAATGATGTTGGTGCGTTCTTGTGGTAAAATCATCTTGTCCGTCGAAGCAACGAGGGTTCATACTAGTATACTATGCATACACGAGCACACGTTGAACACTGTTCAAAATGTATATCGGGTCACGCGAACACTGGAAGTGGGTCTTCCGTGAGTGGCAACGAGTGCAATTGTAAGCCCGCGGTTTGCCCGCGGTGCAGGCTTACAGCAATGCGCCGAAAACAGAGATGACTGATTGATTGCCCATATGTGCTTTTTGATTTTGTAAAACCAGGGTTCACATCATGGTGGTTGGTGAATGCACTCGTTATAAATGTACCTATCTCTTTGCACATCAACACATCCGAAAGCTACCTCTGAGAACTAGGTCCAGTGTGTAGCTAGACATTTAATATCGATCAATCAGTGACTTTCAATGTCTGTCTACACCAATTATGCAAAAAAAAATCGCAAAGGTCGCAACGCAGTAATAGCAGATATCATAGGGGCCGAACGTCACACGATGGTCACGCAAGTGAATACGGTCACATCCGATCACTTGTGTTCTATCACCATGGCCTCCTCACAACCTCAACAAATCAACGTTGCTGACTTGGATATACAACAGCTCGCTGACGTGCGACGGCAGCTAGAAGAAGTAACTTTTCTACTAGTCCACCCGACTGATTCTGAAATCCCCGCTTTCACGCACCCAGGAATTGAATCACCTGACTAATTCCTTTGCCCAACTCAAGCAGGCTCAGTCGAAATTCAAGTCTTGCCTCGAGAATGTTGGCGAAGTCAAACCAAAGAATGCAGGTAAGTTAGCTTGGTTCGTGTGTGGTAAGTGGTAAATTGACGTTGGCGATTGATTAGGCACGACGATCTTGGTTCCTCTGACTAACTCCCTCTACGTCCCTGGCAAGCTGAATGAAACGGAGCACGTTATCGTTGATGTCGGTACAGGCTACTACGTGAAAAAGGTGATTGCATACCAGTTGAAGCTGTGTTTCTGCTATTGATAGGTTTCAGACACGCGCAGAAGCGACAAAATATTACAAAACAAAAGTGGAGTTTATCCACACGAACCTTGAGACGCTATCGGATACCATACAAAAGAAGCAGGACAACATGAACTACCTGATTAATGTGATGCAAGCAAAGCTTCAGGGGCAAACTCAGGGCTCGTCGAAGAACGCGACGTGAAGTGTTTGTAGGGTGGAAAGTGAAATGACACGACGATATTTGATTTGCGATCGATGAATCGATGATAGTCGGACAGACGATGAAACACTTCTCCCAGGTGTAAACTACGATGATGTTCATATAGGTTTTTTGTTGTCTCGAAGACCGACCTTGTGGTGGATCGATCGATGCAGTACGTTGACAGATGTCACCACAGGCTCGCAAAGTGGTCTCTGTAATGACTTGTACGCATCATCTGTTGTCCATAACGCCAGCCAACTGGGGTTATTCTATGTACGTGATGCCCGTGGTCTCAGTGAGCACTACAGTGAACGTGAAGAAGAGGGCAAATGATATTCCATTGGCAATTAGCGCTTAGCCCTCAAGATCTAGGACTTTAAGCTACATATATGCGTGCGCCAATGTTCTGATCTGTCAATCATTGTCCTCTGCGATGAGTACGGCACTTGAGTCATTGGTGCGATCTCACTAGCTTCATGCATAGCAAAGGACATGTCTTCTAAGTGAAGCTTCACGCGTCGACCGCCAAGTCATCACCGATTCAGGCCATCAAACCCACTGGCAGCAAAAACCAGAGGATGTCCAATTAGGAATCGGCGGATCATGGTGGAAGTATGACTGGCCTCGAACCTAACACGAGTCGATCTGACGACAACTCCAAGGGATGCCAAAACATGGCACACGTCGGATCAACGCACAACATACGTCACCCAGAAGTCCCCGATAGCATGTATGTGTGTTCCAGTCATGCTACCGCGAATCATTTCCTTTCCAAGCCATGTCACCACCGACAACATAAATACGCCGTCCCCGACGCCCAAATACATTCCCCACTCCACTTCACCCTCCTCTCCTTAGCCATGTTCCCTCGCATCTCTGCCTTCCTCGCCGTTGCCATCGCCCTCGCCGCCAGCGCGCGCATGGAACGGCGTATGCATACCCTCCGTGAAAACACCAACAGCCAGTGCGACACCGGCGAGATCAAGTGCTGCAATAGCGTCTTCAACGTAGGTGTCCATCGGTTGATTATCGATTATCACTTGTGCCTCTCACTTACGCCCTCAAAGGCAACCGATATCTCGAGCATTCTTGACATGTTTTCCTACTCGTACAACCCAGCAGACACCGTCGGGATCGACTGCACTCCCTTCAACATTTATGGTGCGGGAGAAGCTGCCTCTTGTCAGCAACAGCCTGTATGCTGTTCGAATAACAACTATGTAAGTCTGGGACCTTGTCTCCGCCTTAGTTGCTTCTCAAGCCTCGTCTTTCGTGATCCAGACCGGCTTCATCAATTTTGGCTGTTCTCCGATGAACTTCAACTAGGTGGCGCCTTTCATGAATCGCCCGCGCCGCGTAGTTGTGTTTTCTTTGCTGTCTTATTTCGAAAAATGTTGGGTTGGTCGATTGATGGGCATGTTTTGTCTTCCATATGTTCGGTGGTCTTGGCAGTGTGTGTAGCTTTTTTAATGCAAAAATCGAAGGAGTCTTCCTCTCGGAATAAGCTGTATTCATTCGAGCTGCAGCGGTCAGTAAATGCACACATACGGGTTATGCTTGGTTTGAACTTCTTGCATTGCATTTATACACAGTACAACCAAGCGTGTAGGCGACGGTCTTCGTGGCCAGTCAAAAGCTATGGAGCACAATGGACGCGACTGGACAGGACATAGCAGATCTAGACGAGTGTCATCACGTCGGTCTTATACACGATAGCAGACAGTTCTCCTACCATTCACGCGGCTTACCTTAATTCAGTTCGACACACCGAGGTTACGGTCAAACCTTCGATTCGAAGATAACGGGTACTAACGTAGCTCGTTGGACCCATTACATCATTTGTCGGACGAACAACGTGGAGAGATGTAAATGATATTCCATTGGCAATTAGCGCTTAGCCCTCAAGATCTAGGACTTTAAGCTACATATATGCGTGCGCCAAGGTTCTGATCTGTCAATCATTGTCCTCTGCGATTAGTGTTGTGCCGGGCCCGGCTTCAGGCCCTCTGAAGCCTTGAGCCGGGCCGGGCCGAGCCGAGCCCTGAATCAAGGCTTCAGAGGGCCCAAGGCTCGGGCTTCAGCTTTTTTGAGCCTGAGCCGGGCCCTTGGGCCGGGGCTCACTTAGATAATTGTATTAGTAATATAGAATAATTTTTTGGGCTGTGCCTGCTTGTGTATACTACATACTACCACCGAAATAAACTTTGGGATGTCCTCTGACAACATAAACGGTCGCCCAAAACGGGCAACGATCCCATCGGCCAGACTTAGGGACGCTGAGAATGCGGCCACCCCCGAGCTTCGCTCCCACCAGGCAACCAAATCAGGTTCACTGGAGGGAGAAGGCACAACGGCCCACTCTGGCAAAGGCTCTCACCCTCCCTCTCCCTCTCCCTCTCCCTCTCCCTCTCCCTCTCCATCCATCCCTTCCAGCTCTCTCGGCCAAAAGCGCAAACGCACAATTGTTCTCGAGTCGGACGATGAGTCAGAGGATGAGGTAACATCGCCCTTAGGGCAGAGTAAAGGTATGGATTTAATTACCTGTACCTCACTGATCAACATAATCCGTTGCAGGCAAATGGCGTGCTGCAAATCCAGCCGAAATAGCACAACAACCTGATGCAGTTGCATCTGATGGCCTGCTCACTGACATCCAGGTCATGGAGATTGACGACCCTCAAAAGGTTTGTCGCGAGCAACGCAGTCGCGACATCCACCACTTTTTCGATGAACCTTTTGTCTGGGACACAGATAGCAAGAAGTGTCGCAAATGCAGGTCTTGCTCATATGTTTTACAATGATTTACTGTATATAATGTGAATTATATGGTTCATGTACAGGAAAATTCTTGTCACTGAAATATCAATGCTGCAACGGCATTTGCAGTCATGTCATCGGGTGTGTACATCTTTTTTTTTTGAGTTACTCATGATTGCTCAATGAGTTATACTACTAGGCCGAGTGTTTAAAATGGGCGGACGACAACAAGTTTACATCAATGCTTCCAAAGGATCGCAAGACACAGAAAGAAGGCACACCTGCACATCAAATGCAGCTTGATGGACATCTCCAGCCAATCGCCCCCAAGTACAGCGATGAGTGCTTTCGCGCAGTTGTGATTGAATGGCTGGTAAATACTGATCAGGCAGGTAACATTATAGATTCATTACTTTCAAGCTAATCCTTCAACAGCCCATTTCTGCACTTGAACACCCTTCATTCAAGAAAGTCATTGAGGTTGCAGCACAAGCAACCAATGGTGCAAAGCTACCGAGCCATAAGTATACACAAAGTCTAATAATAGATATGTTCAAGGAGCACATGGTGAAATTGTGCTCGCAGCTTCTGGTATGTAACTGACACCAGTGCCATTCTTTGCAGTTGACTTGTTTGTAGGGCGACTCTGTCAAAGGACGGATCAATCTGACATGCAATGCATGGCAGGCGTCCAACACAGACACTTATTTTGCAGTCACTGGGTCATGGACACAAGAATGCTCCCTAGGTGCGTGGGAAGTGAAAACGGGGCTACTTGGGTTTACACAAATGAACAGTGCCCATCATGGTGTTCGATTGGGGCAGGCTCTGTTTAAGGTTGTCAAGCGGCTTGGCATTACACACAAGGTAAGTCTTGACATTTGTCATTCTGTGCAAATGATTCCAATAAAATAGATTGGCCATGTTACCTGTGACAATGCAAGCAATATGGACATGATGATGAGCAAATTCGCCAAACTAATTGAGGGGTCAACAGGGATACCCTGGAATGCGACAAAAAGACAAGTCCGGTATGTATTTATCCCTGGATGTCATCCCATACTGCCTGCACTGACACAGATAGCAAGGTGCCTTGCCCATATCATCAATTTAGCCACACAGGCATTACTGCGCGCCCATAGTGAGTCCAAGGAATATGACCCTAAGAAGCCCGAAAATGAATTAATTGCCAGGCGTGGGGCTCAGCGGGATGAGATTGGGATGATATGATCCATTTGCATCAAGGTATGTGCTCCAACAATATGATATTCAAGCTTAATCTCTAACGTTAGTGTGAAACTCAGGAGTGATCATCTGCGAAATGCAAGCAGTTGTTTCAGAGGATCCAACAACAAGACCAGCCAAATCATCCGGCACGAGAACGACCACTGCAACTCATCCTCGACATGCCAGTCCGATGGTCCTCAACATATTTTATGCTTGACGATGTTAAAAAGCTTAAGGATGTAAGTTGTATTTCCTCTTTGTACAACGTGTCAATGATTTTTTTTTTGCTTAGAATGTTGATAGGTTTGTGCTCGAAATGGCTGGTGAAGAGACCCAGCGAGAGAAGCATCAAAAGCTTCAGGCCCTCCAGCTTGCAGAGGATGAGTGGGGCCATATATCTCTATTACTTGGCCTCCTGGCAAAGGCCAAGTATGCCCAACAGTCATTCTCATCCGACTGTGGGCCTGCCACCCATCTCACACTGCTGGCCCTTGAGTCCTTACACAAGGCTTGGCACATATGAAGTACGAAAGCAGAGTACATGGATTTTTGGCCAACACTTGAAGCTGGGATCAACAAAATTGCAGGCTACTATGAGAAGACTGCCGACTTGGATGCGTATATCATGGCAATGCGTATGTTGCCATATTAGTTATGGACTGCTACTAACTTATTTTATAGTGCTTGACCCCACCCAAAAGTCCAACCATATACGCAAGTATTGGGGTGATGTTTATGAGGACACAATGAAACATGCTGAAGAGCTTGTATGTCCTCATTATTGCAACTTGCAAATGTACTAACTTATATTTCCCTGTAGTACGAACAACAGTACATGAAACTCAACGGCGCTGTCATTCCAAAGCCTACAAAGGCTATTAAGACGACAGCAGCTTATGGGAAAGTCAAGCAGCTGTTATGGGAGCTGTCCGATGACGATGACGACGATGACGACATATTGGCATCATCATTGATGCACAGTGACCCTCATCGCCCCTGGCTCCATGAGTTCTGACAAAATACCACCTACTCTGGAAGGAGTTTCCACCTCTCCGAGCCTCTGAAGAACTCCCATAGTCACTCCACCTACTCCGAAGGTCCGGAGTTATTGCTCCAAATCTAGGAGTTCTTATTCCTAAACGTTCCCTTCTCCTTTACGCTGCAGGGCTGCTACTCATCTACCGATATTACCATACCTTTTCTTTCCTCCATTTTCCCTGACAGTTATTGAGGTACGAGTGTGCCTCCACCATACAGTATTTAGATTCCCATTTCTCTTCCAGCACCTCAGTTGTTTTTGCCCCATTGGCAGCAGCTGAGGTGAGTTGCTTCCTATACATTACTTACCCCGAGACTAATGTACTTTAGCTCCAGTACGAATAGGTAAATACATAGTTGTTTTTGCCCCATTGGCAGCAGCTGAGCTCCAGTACAAATAGCACCGGACTTGCTCCGCAAAACTCCAGACCTTCGGACCTCTGGATTTTGACAAGTTCCAAGGATACCTGAACTCAAAAGATCAACTCACAACTGGGATGTCCATTGTACAGTGGTGGGGTATCAATGCAGCCAGGTACCCTGTGTGGAGTTCCTTGGCTCGAGATTATCTCTCAGTCATGGCAACATCTGTGTCCAGTGAACGTGCATTCTCATTGTCTGCAATCACCATTACCAAACAGCATAATCATCTCACCAGTGACATTGTTGAAGCCCTGCAATGCCTCAAGTGTTTCTTCCGACAAGACTTAGTGTTTCGTGAGCCACTGGATCCCTCAGTGTTATCAGAGTATGGTAATGAAGAGGCCATGTCATCCGAGGATAATGGAGGCTCAGAGGAGATTAATGATAGTGATGTTGTCCTGGTCAGTCTCGAGTAGATACATAGTATATTTTTGTGTCTACTCAATGCTGCTGTCTCACCACATGTAAAGCTGGGGCCTAAGCTGGGCTGGGCCTTGAGCCCTACGAGGCTGTTATTGAAGGCTCAGGCTTCAATTTTCCCGAGCCTGAGCCCTCAAAAGCCAGGCCCTAG
>JBBPRX010000464.1:0-14955 GCA_038093195.1 Boletus fagicola | reverse complement strand
GGAGGGGTGGTCTTTGTAGACTGCTCTGTAGTTCTGGTGTCCACGTCCACAGTTGCAGGCGTTCGTCGCTTGATGAACGGATTCTCGGCCGGAGGTGGTGGTCGCGAGTACGGTTTCAGTCTTTCTTCCGACAAATCATTTGATATCGGTGAAATAAGACCAACCAATGTCTTGATAGACGCCGATAGACGTCTCCATCTTGATGACGGTTGAGTAAGAGGCCAGATTCTCTGACGAGACCCACCGTTCGAGATTCCCTGTGAACAGAATCAGCGCTTCCATACACGACTGATATTAAAACTCACCTCTAACCAAGGAATTGTGCCACTTCCACAAGATCCGCACACCAACTGTAACAGCCACCGTCCTAAGCAATCCCTGAACCAACCCCGAAATTCCACCCACTTTCTCAAGTAGACGTTTCCTTAAGACACCAGAGACCGCTACGAAATTTGGAGGAAACATTTCAACCAACCATGTAGTCCTGTCTTCACCACCAGCATGCATGAACGCCTTGAGCACCATCTGGATGATCATCTCATAGGACAAACCCATGGCTAGACCACCGAAGACGGCCTTGAACTGCGCCTTTGATTCTTCTTCATTGGGCCTGGTCAGAAATCGCGCAGCGAGCCAGCCGGCGATATACACAGGAAGGTGAAGAACGAACATTGGTAAGAACGCGATCGCACTCGGGTGAAGGAACGTCTTGCACAGTTGACAGAGCACAGTTATGGTTGCAATATGGACCGTTGGAATGGTTGTGCTCGATGGAGAAGTGATCGCGCGAGGCAAAGGATAAAGGTAGTCAAGAGCTGCATGGGATATCCCAGTATAGTGTAACAACCCGAGATACTCGACAAGCGACTGTTTCATGCTCCGAATGACTTGACTCTCGTCTGAGAGAAGTTCGACGAGGCTGGATACATGACGTCAGGTATATATCCAGTGGAAAGCTGCGAGGCTCACGTCTGAGAGACTCTTACTTGCCTGTCGAGACTGAGGCCTTCCCCCCAAGCCAGTTCTGTGGCGATTTTTGTGCCATTGTAAGTGTCCCTACACAATCGATTAATCGACCTGCGTTGGTTCACTCTATGAAAAACCATACCAATTTGGGGCGTTGATTGTCATCTCCTTAAGCCGCTGGTGTATTGCTCCAGTGATTTCCTTTACAGCTGCACGCACGCTGTCGTCATCTTCCAAGTTGAGCTCGGTGAGGAAATTATTAACGCGTATCGGTTTTCCGTATCTTTTCGGGAATCCACTGCGTCGGTGTCAACATCAGCGAAATGGGAGGCAGCTCACCGTACGAGGACCTGGAACAGCATGAAGCCAAGCCATGCTCAACCTCGACGCAAAAGACATACCCGACTCTGGTACCGGGATTTGTCGGTGTAGACGATCGCAGCCGGAACGATGATCAAATCCTTCCCTGCGTCCCCTGTGGACTGAGCTGCGACAGCCTTGACATATTCGATGGCAGCCCACGCAGCCCCTTCCTTCACTTGAGCGATGGCAGGTTCCGTATAACTTGTCCCCTCTGGAAACACTCCGAGCACTTCACCCCTCGCCAATGCCACAGAGGTGTGTTCAAACAACTCTGCTTGAGATGTTGTCGAAGATCCCGAGCCCAAAGATCCCCTGTGGCTCCCGAGGGTGTTGGGATTGCGATGCACGGAGATGCTCCCAGACGACCTCAGCAGAGCTCCGCCAAAAGGGTGCTTGAATAGCGTGGACTTTGCCCAGAAACATATTCGTCGTCGGTATGGAATAGTCACCGCTTCAGCGAAGGGAAGTGGTCGTGTGAATGCATGTATCACTTAAAAAGAGGAAGACACTCACAAAGAGCCGCGATATCCATTATTTCGTTGTGATGTGTTGCAGCTCTGGGTAATAAACGCGTCGAACAGGGAACGTACGGTGTCTGATAGGGGTAAAGTCCTTACAAGATGATTGGTCCGTGCTGGGGTACATTTTCTTGTCCCGTGACGAACACCTCGGAGTAGAAACCTGCCATTGACCAGTCGGATATCTTACGCAAGAATCGATACACCAGCATGAGCTGCATGGTTATTTCTTTGCAAGTGGGACTAAGGGAAAGAGTGAAGACTGAAGTAGATCGGACAGCCAACACGTGACATCCCTCGATCTCTCGCCTACAAGAAACGCAAAGGTTGCAGCTTTACGTGCTCTCGCCCTCATTATTGTTTAACCACAGAAAAAACAGACGACCGCGGGGCAGGTGTTTCAGACAACACCTGATGCGCGTCGATCAGCGACATTGATTACGACCAGAATACATGCAACGACATGCGAGAAAACACTTTTTATCATGGCATTCACATGCGGATAGAAACATAACCACACGATATCACAGACGACGACCACGACGACCACCCTGTCGAACCGGAATCAGCGGACCCAGAAACCAGGACAACTTTCGCATGGAATATTACCTTTCTCCTCGTGCAATCTGTGGGGATCGGCGTCACATCCTCGATCCTGCCAACACGCATACCTGAACGAGCAAGCGCACGGAGTGCACTCTGTGCACCAGGACCGGGCGTTTTTGTGCCGGTACCACCCGTGGCCCGCAGTTTGACGTGAAGTGCAGTGATACCGACTTCACGGCAGCGTGCTGCAACATCCTGAGCAGCCAACATGGCGGCGTACGGCGAAGACTCGTCACGATCGGCTTTGACCTTCATTCCACCTTTTGAAACGGTTTAAATGACGGTTGATTTAATGGGAATGGCAACGCCACGTACCAGTAACACGGGAGATGGTTTCCCTACCCGACAGATCAGTGACATGGACGAAGGTGTCGTTGAACGAAGCATAGATGTGGGCAACGCCAAAAACGAGCTCTCCCTCAGCGACCTGAGGACCGAGCGAGACAGTGGTTTCTTCCTTGGCGACCTTCTTCTTGGGAGGCTGTAGACATCCACCCGTCAGTGTCGTCATCCATCATAAAATCTCTACCGGATCGACGAGACACCCAGACAGCTGCGTCTATCGACGTATCCCACAATCTACGGTATTGAACACGTACCATTTGAGGAGGCTTGAGGGGTACAAGCGTTGAATGGCAGAGAGTTGTAGATGGAAACGCAAACCCTCCACAGGCACGAAGCGATACCAAACAATCACAAACACATTGTCAGTTTGCCCCTAGCGAGCTTCCGAGCTTTGTGCGGGTCCATCAGATATGATCATCGTAATGAATTCGCCGGGTTGTAGAGCCGCTCGTTCCTTATATCCGTTACCTTTCTCTTTGTTGCGTCTTTGCCAACTCCTGCGAGGGTCCTTTTGACCAGTCCCTTTGACTCTTGGCCATGCTGGTGATCGGTCCAAACTTGATATGCGACATCTTTTTCGAGTGCTACGTGCGGTCATGTCTTTTGTCCACAGTGAGTCCGTTCCATCGTCTCGAGTGACGGTCAAGAGGTGTAGATGTCTCGACCGTCTCGTGAGGCATAAGTGTCCCCTCTGTCGCAAGCGGTTCTCACTCCGTGACAGTCGAAACCTCCACGTGGAGCATGATTCCTCCACGAGAACCGTCCAGTTTACAGATTGACAATACATCTCAACGTCTTTTCGATGAGATCGCACGTATCGTCAATTAGGGCGAACCTTGACAGGATTCAGAGGGTGATCGATGAGTGTAGAGCATATGACAGGTCGCAACCCGGGGATCAGGTGCCTTTACTAGTTCACTGTTTCTGATCCCTGAATGAGCGATCTCATATGTCCTTTCTCCAATATACTCCGGTTAAGGTCAATTGCCTCTTGCTACATGACCTGTTGGAGGCGCAGAGAGAACAGGCCCTGCAGGCGAAACAGCTGCATGAAGCAACCGCTGCACGTGGCGAAATATGTAGTTGCATGTGTGATGGAAATGTCACTACCCCGAGTGGCTCAGCCCAAGTATGCAGACTCGCTTACCATTCAGAACAGTCAAATGTCATCAGATGAATCGCTTCACGGGTGGGCATTTCGTTATGGTATCTTATCTGATGCTAATGTCTCAGTTATAGTCAAGTAAGCAGATCCATCTTTCTTCCCGTTACCTGTCCAAGGGCCATTTTCAGATGGAGGCTATGGATTTTCATTATGAGTTTTTACACGCAAAACTCAATCGACTCCGTTCGAGTTCAAGCTTGTCGGGTGCATGGAAATGTCGATTACCGCTGATCAATAGCCATCGTGTATCTGCGGTTCAGCGCTCAGCCACGAGACGACATCGTCATGAAGAGTCTCGCCTGGATGATTTGGTAAAGTACGTAGTTCAAACAGAGGAAACGTGGGGAATACAGCGCGTTGTAGCAATTACCATTTATAACATATATAGTCTGGCTGGCTGTGGCTAAGGTCCCACATCTATCAGTCCAGTCTGACATTTTTTCGCATGGCTGCCACATTCGCTACAGCGACCATGCTCCAGCCCAGTTCCTTTCACACCGACAAGGTAGGATCAAACAAATGTTGTTCCTTCCAGAACAGTTCCAAGTCTTTCCCCATACCAAAATTTCACCCGTGGCTCCGCCGGTGTTCGAATAACCTATGCGATCATGACGGGCTTCATAGACGTGGGGCTCGCCCGGTGCCAACCAAATAGAGCCTTCCATGCAAACGTCACGTAATGTGACATCGCGTTCCTCTCAACTGCATCTGAAGGCCTGACGTGCGAAACTCAGTACCACTAGTATGTATTGAGTGATAAAAAAGATATCTCCCCCACCAAGAAGAACGGAGATCAATTAAAGTTCAAGCAGGTCCTCCTTTAGTACAATTTACTGTTGGCCAAACTGTCTGCAATCCTTGCCTATACACTTGACGGTCATTCATCACACACAAGCATGTGACCTTGTCTGAACTTGAAACTTCTACCCCCACAGCATCAGATGTTCCGCAGCTTAATATATCAGATGCTGACGCCGGCTACTATTAGCACTGGCGCTGATGCTACAAATCTGTTCACCTTTCCTAGCCTGCTGATCCCCAGTTTCGGATAAAAAGGGCTCCGGAGAATTCCTATCTCCACATCAGACCACACTCATATCTCTTCATCATGTCGTCTGCTCAGTGCTCTGCTATCAACAGTGCCTTGAAGGCCAAAGGTACGCGCTCGTCGCATCCCGTACTACTCACCACCCACGGATCCTTAATTCAATCTCTGATAGGGTACAGCAATGCCCAGCTCGCATCCCAAATCGGCACGAACACAGAGCATATCGATGACAGTACGTGACCTCGTCGATCGGGGAGCAACGATCGTCACTCATTTGTTTCTTCTCCTGCTTCTATCTAGTCTTGTCGGGCAAAGTCAAGCCCACTCAGCACGAATTCAACTCGATTGCTACGGCGCTCGGCCTCTCTCAGACCGTGAGTAACAAATCTTATCTCACCCCTTCCGATCGTACGCTAATCATGTGACGGTCTCTACTTATAGCCCTCCCACGCAGCCCAGGTCATTGGCTAGGCGGGCGTACCATGCGACAAGATTTGCGTTCTATGTACTCAAAGTCGATGCCGTACGGTTATTTGTAGTATTATGTATGCATCATGAACAATCGAATGTACTATCCTTCGTGTAGCTGCCAATGTCGCCTGCTTTGCATCAAGTTGTGCATGGAGAATCCCATCGGCTAGCTGGTCAAATCCCTATCGCCGATGGACTCGGGTTATCGCTTTTACCGAGGGTTGCCAACCTTGAGCTTGAGAGCCTTTGACCAACCAAGTATGACGACCCTGTAAACTCGGGCACAGTATACCTTTAGCCTCCGCGGTAATCCGGCGGGTGCAGGCACCACGAACGCACATTACATACATTGCATCATCGATGGTCATCAACGTCCTTCAAGGACATCGAACCCCCCACACACGCGCGCGCGCCTTCAACACAGTCGAAATGTCACCCCCGAATCCTGAACACGGACCCGATATCACTCATGCCAAGTCCCAACCGTGACGATGACACGAGGTATGATCCAAGAAGACAAGGAAGCATCTAGCACAAAAGTGGTTCGGCGACCCTACCGACACGCTGTATCGACGAGGCATGTGTGTTCCATCGGAAGGGGGGACGGGACGGGATACACAGCTTACGAACCTCGCGGAAATGACGCAACAATTTACAAAAACGTCGCCGCCCGCAGCGTCATCTCCGCCTTACCCTATCCAATACATGTGAAACGCCTGTACTTTACTATGCGTATGCGCGACAGCCCCATCACACAGACCAGCATTGCACTGGCACAGGCTCGTAGATGCATCTTGATGTTCGCGAAAAAAAGCAAGAGAAGAAGGAAAGGAAGGAAAAGGGTATTGTCAGAAATGGAATACCGCATTACATGACATATTGCGATTCCGCGATCCTCCCGAGCCTGAGCCTGAGTAATCGACTCAGTGCTTACAGTACCCGAAGGTAGAACTGAATATCGCGGCGACGTGTATCCGCGATCAACCGCTCGACCTCCGCCATCAATGAGTACAGTAATACCGACCATATGTACCGACTGGCATAACCTTGCCGCCGTCTGCTTATCACCACTCATAGTCAAGGATGGATACCGAGTGCTGAACTAGGATATAGGGTCACCACGAAGACGGATAACCGATAGAAGACGTTACGTCAATCAAATCACTTTGGCGGTCCTTCAGAACACCGTCCTGGAGCCTCGAGGCAGGGCTACGCCTCGCTGTCAGGGGCCCAAGACATACACCATAGATAGGGATAACCTATCGATTCGGACGAGATCTCGAGGTGGAAGGAAACATGCACGGAACGGTTCGACTGGATAGCATCGCGTATCTGAATGTTCGATGAAATAGTACTCCATTGGACAGGCATTCAATCGCTTCGCAATCGATCGGCCTGTGCATTGAAATAAGGAAACCCTCCTTGAACGTACCCATCGATGCTCCAGTCCAATATTAAACACGCTCCCAGTGGAAGACCCACATCCACCCGTGGACCAAAAGAGGCCCTCCTTGAGCGTCGTTTTTCTAATATCACTCCCGTAAGTTAAAAGTATGCGAGAGTCAGTCAAGCACGTCAGAAACACGTGTAGTCAACGTTGCGCCTATGCCAGTCTCGGAATCCCATCGCATCCCGTTCCACCGCCGTTTTGCCATCAGAGTAAAACAACAAGCACAACGTGGTTCGCATCACAACGCAGGTCTTATCTCGTCCAACCCGTCCAGCCACGTCGTCCCTCACGCAATCTCACCCGTGTACGTACGTACGTGTACCACGTTCTGAAAGTTCGATCCCTGTTCTTTCATGTTCCAAGTTCTCATTCCTGAAGCGCCTCAACCTGAAACGATGCCATCGCTCTCAGTCGAGACAGTTGACATCGACCGAAATGAACAGTCACCGCGCGATTGCCGAAAACAGCACTAGCGTCGCCATTATTGTCGCCATTGTGGTTCACATTTCCATTCTAGCACGTCACGGCGGGAGAATGTACGATTCGGTGCGCGATGCTTGTGCGGTGCCGGAAGAATGATGGGATGACAATTGGAATACGCGCCATCTTGGATTGCGGTGCTGTGCGCATGTGAAGGGATGGAAACCACTTTGTCGCAAACATCTCGTCATGACCATATTCAGGGGTTCTGACATGCTGTAGTGTTACAAATTAGGGATAGTGAAACGGGAGAGGTAGATCAGGACGAGAAAGTGAGATGGCCGCATCACGAACTCGAATGTCAGAGACGCGTTATGGGAGCATGTCGGCAGTAAGACGGGCATCTCAGTCAGCTTCAAGCTTCGAGCAAACACTCACCGATTGGAAAATTCACTGTCCAAATGTTGACCGATGATCCGCCCAGACACAGGATCCGGGTGATGGTGCAAAATGGAAGCAAAATGTCATCAATGTCATTCGTCTATAGTATTCGTAACCAAAATCATGCAACAAAGTCGTAAGAGTGCAGAAATCTACAAATCTGCAAAATCAAGTCATCGTGAATGGATCGTGTAAATGTGAATGCGACCGAGACAAGAAGGTAGAGGAAATGCAATGCTACACGAATATTGGACTGCTACCAACAGCGCTAGAAAACGCTCTCCTTGGCGATGTCGAAGGTCAAAGATGATAAGTAACAAAAAATGAGAACGTGATGTGGCTGAGAAATCCATCCAACAGCCCAGACGAGAAGAGAAGGAGATAATATATGATACAGTGGAAAAATTGGATCAACGCAAGGAGGAGCAGAAACAAAAAGATGAGAGACTAAGCACCAGAGATGAGAGATGAGGATCAGCGAGACGAGGAATTAGAGAGGTGAAAAAGAGACCAGATACTAGAAACAGTAGGCGAATCAAGACGAGACCGAAGATAGCAATAAGAGAGATATTAGGATAGTAGTCCGAAGACTGCTGGACGACCGAAATCCGAAGAGAAACCAAAAAGTCTATGTCGAGATGCGATGGTATCAAGCTGCATTGGAACCTGACGAACGGGAGCGGGTAGCGGGTGTTGCGTATGGATAATTGATGGTTTTGCCGTTGGGAGGACTGTACGCAATATCAGGGTTAGGCATCCAACGCTCGTGGATCACTTCTCTATCTGATTCATCAGAGTAAGAGCGGAGAATTTTTTGGGGAGAGGTAGTGGAGATGGACATGGTCCGAGGCTTGGAGGGTGGCACAGGAGAGGTGGGGCGGAGGTTAGAGGAGCGGAGGGGTGTCTCGTGACGGACAGCAGGAGTCATCGTTCGTGCAGGTGTAACAGGTCTGGAGCCAGGAGAAACAGAGGCGCTGCGCATGTGATGCGAAGTAAAGCGGGACACTGGCGTAGGAGTAGAAGGAGGCATGGGAGGCATAGGGGGAACAACACCATATACCGATGCACCAGACGAAGAAACGGACTGACGACGAGCCTCACTAACCATAGTAGGGGCCGCAGAAGAGGAACGAGAAGGTGAAATCGAGCGCGTGGCAGATTTGAGTGCCATGCGACTAAGCTCTGCGCGCAGAGATTGACATTCTTGTACTTTTTGGGTATAAAGGGTTTGCTATGCGAGTCAACGTTAGAGAAAAAAAATCAACTGCCGAAATGGAGCCATTTACCTGTCTATAGGAAAGATCAGGTTATGAAATGAAAGGGCGGGATGGCAACGTACTGTTTAAGCTCAGCTTCCAACTTCGTCACGGATAGTTCCATGTCGTCTAGCTTCCCTTTGAGATTGGCCTCGACGGCTTTGGCCATTTTTGTTACTTCGGAATGAGCGAAGTGGTTGACAAGAATAGCTCTGAGTAGCGCAGCACTCAAAGCGAGAGAAGAAACCTGAGATGTGAGTCAGATCAGAAAATTTTCCGCAGTTGGGTAAAGGGGACGGATGTCCGACGGACCTGGTCATCTTTTTGTTTTTCGTCATGCGTCAACCACTCTTGGAGTTCTTTGTGAAGAGTGGAGACCTCCTCGACTGAACATTTTTTTGCGGCCACGGCGGCAACCCTGTCCTCGAGACGACGAGCCTCGGCACGTGTGCGCGAGAAGCCAGACTCGACGATCGGGAA
Source organism: Boletus fagicola (assembly GCA_038093195.1). Lineage (NCBI taxonomy): Eukaryota > Fungi > Basidiomycota > Agaricomycetes > Boletales > Boletaceae > Boletus > Boletus fagicola. The sequence continues at coordinate 5,426 of JBBPRX010000464.1, read as the reverse complement.
ACGAGGTGGCTGGTGGAAGGAAGTATCTAGGGCCTCTTGCATGCCACCCCGCCGCCTTGGGGTGGCATATCCGCTTGCAGAGAAGTCAATACGGATAAGACGGACATCGTCACTGGTGAATTGTTCACGGCAGAAAGGACAGACGGGTTTGAGGCGGGGCAACGTCTTTTCTACGATCTTGTGGCAGCAGGTGGAACATAGGACATGGCCTGGGACGTGGAATGGGGGGGGTCAGAAATTTTTCACGTTGGGGGAGGAATGTTGACTTACCGCAAGGGATGGAATGGGGAATGCAATGCGGGCCGTACTCCTCCGCGCACACGTCGCAGACCGAACCAGGACTTAGCGTCAGCATGAGGGTCAAGACGATGAAACCCTTGCCAGGTTTGCTAGAAGGAAATGTTTGACAAGGGATATCGCTCGACGGGATGGTGGAGGATAAATAGCATAAGACGGGAAAATCAGAGTGGCTTGCCAAACTTTAATCAAAGTTGGGCCGGACCAAACAAATGCACCGCTCTAGTACTAACTCCGAGCGATTCATAATATCCTTGTTCGTATCACAAATTCCAGATCCCTTTTTCTCTCCTCGTGCACATTGGCATGTTCGAGATCTGTCTATAAAGTTCCAGATATTTTATTTTATTTTACCAATATTTTATCTTCCTTGCTTTTCTGTCAATGATACTATTTTAGGGTTAGGGCTTAGGGCAGATTCAGACTGACTCGTCGTGCGCCCATAAATTGGCCCGCACAGCCCGTCTCCCACCGTCGCCGCCGCACGGCGCGCGCCGCGTGTTTTCTCCTACACACTATTGTCTGCTTGCGGCAATGCCAACGCCTCGTCCTCCCACGCTCTCATCAGACTGCAGTGCCCCCACCAGGAAAACGGGGTCAGCCCGATAGCCCATCCTGGCCATCACAGATGGCGATGTTGATTATCCGTTCTCGACCCAAGAACCTTTGTCTCGTTATCTTGTATTATTACGCAGAAAGAACTTAATGGGACCCCTTTCTTCTTTTTTCGTTTAATTTCGTCTCGGTTACACCTTTCTCGCCATCTGTGCGTTCTAGAATAAAAGACGATTCGTTATCGATAATCCGATGGGTGGTGTGCTGCAATGCTGGACGTTGCCGTGCCGAGGTACACGTTGGACGTGGACCCGTTCCACTAGGTGATCAGATCACTCCTTTGATGGGATGCCATCTCTGCACGGACCTACCAGCAGTGTTTATAGGTACAGCAACGATCTTGACACCGGCCCGTCCGCTCTTTGGGGACACTTGAGACACTTCGGGAACTCGTGCCAACCTCGAGCCGTGCCTGGCACATGCCACACAATGTTCTCCTGCGAAAGCATGGGTGTGTATCGTCCGCGGTCTCTCTCCGCGTCGTGCGATTTAGCGTTGGGTAGCCGATCTCGTCGTCGCCGCCTATCTGTTCATATGGATGTTCCCGACCAGACGCGTTCACCTCGCGGTGTCGACGATCCAACACTGCCCACTTTATATCTCGTGAGGATCGTCCATCCCTGGACAAGATTACGAGACAAATGCCGTCCTACTTGAACACGCACTCCTCGCAGCACTTTTTTTTATCACACATTCTCCCATATCTCCCATAGATAAAGGTGATAGAGCTGCCACCTGCATCACGGGACTCCAGCCTGTCTTCGTCTTCTCGGACCAAAATTGACCCCCTGAGGCGTTAAGCCATACACGAGGATCGTGAGATGTGGCTCATGGACATGAAAAACACTTCCCCGCAACATGCTGTTTTCATTTACGGCCTACATACACATATCATCTGAGGGATCTCGTTACTCTGGTCGTTTTGGTATAGTACACATACTTGGATAGATAGCACTCAACACCCAATCCCTGATCCACTGGAAAACCTATTCGAGAACAAGAACCACCGGTGGCGTGATGCGACCCACCTAATCAACTGCGCATCCGATTGCATCGAAGCCAGTAGCACTATGAGCTCCGGACGATGTTCTCGATCTCGAGTTGGACACGGACGCATGCCGCTTTCCCTTCAGGGGTCTGACCTCCCAAGAGGGCGTCGCTTTTACCCCCAATACCCACTGTGGCAGCCTCATACAGAAGCTCGAGCAGCTTGACCCACTGTTTCCCCCATATATGCTTCGCCTCCATTCCACCCACATCAAGCGCAGCTGTGTGGTTCGATCAGTCGTCAGCGTGGTCGTTTCCAAATGCACATACCATATAAAAGTTGCGCGGCGACCGCGGTGGAGAGTAACCGCTCATCGTTCATCATCCTAGCGAAGTAAGTCCAATACCTCGGTAATCGGAACATATTGTCGAGTGGTTTTGCAACAGGGGCGGCCATGACGAGGAAATACACGCGCATCATCCCCGAGATGCGTGTGACATACTCTCCCATTGACTCTTGCTCGCCACTGCTCACGCGATATCCCATGGCTTTTGTGCGCGCTGCATCCACCCATGTAGTACCACCAACGTCCGTCGACGGGATGACAGAAGGCACCGGCCATCCGCCGGATCGCTGGACAAGCTTCGCGAAAAAGATGTCGGCGAAGACGGGCAACCTCTCTAAAAGGTTCGCGGTGACGAGCGCCAGTGGAATGGCGCTCTTCTTCTCTGCCGTCACCTCCGTCTCCGCTTGCAGTAGTATTGCCTTTGCCAAGGAGGAAAGTGAGGCCAGGTACAGATGTTCCGGTAGACCTTGTTGTGGATGGACGACCTCAAAAATTTGGCCAGTCTAGTGAGAGGCTCGTAAGCGGTACCCTACGATGAAAGAAATTTTCTCACTATCCGCGCGATAGTGGCTGGGTCCTGTGTTAGTTGGCCTATCTTTGGAGTAATTTGTCTCCGAATAGCACTCCATTGCGGCTTCAACACCTGGTCACCCTTGACGGTCTTCATCGGACCAGCTTTAAGGTTCTACGCCATTTCCCCTTAGATCCGCAGCAATGTCCGTCCAGGGTACTGCTTACCTTGAGTGTTTGACGGGCACGAACCCAGTCTTCCTCGGGTAGGGTCATACCGAGCGCATTTCTCCTCTTTTCTGCCGCCACCAACGATGCACGTTTTTCCCGTTCGGCTTCGTCCCTGACTCGTTGCGCTGCTTCTTCTGCCTCTTTCTGCTTCTGCCTCTGTTCTTCCTCCTGCCGCTTCCTTTCCTCCTCGGCCAATCGTTTCTCCTCCTCAAGTTTCCGTTGACGTTCTTCCTCCTCTCGTTTCCTCCTCTCTGCTTCCAACTTCTTTCGATGATTATCTTCTTCTAGTCGTATGACTCGTTCTATGCGTTCTTGCTGTGCCTTGTCCTGCTCGCCCCACCGTATCCTGAGTTGATTTAGTTCTGTTTGTTGCTTCAACTTGAGTGAAGACAGTAGCTTCTGCACTTCTTCCATCTGGTGTTCGTGTTTCGCAGCGAGTATGAGCAAATCCTCATCCCTTCTCCTCGCACGCTGTTCGTGCGTGTCGAGGAGGATCTCTGCTTGTTCTTTACGTGCAGTGCGCTAGCAAGGTCACCATCAGTCGTTGCATTCCAGCGAGAGCGAGGCATCATTGGGAAACACGCACCGATGCGTCTTTGCGGGCCTGTTTCTCCCATTCTTCATAAGGGTCGTGGTGTCTAGTCCGAAGTCGTATGGCAGCTACCGTTTCCTCGACGTGACGTCGTTCCGCTGAACTGCGCGGTTCTCGTTTCGCGCTGTAATGTGTGCGCGTGGCATCCATGAGCATGAGAGGTAGGTTAGGGGCGTAGAACAGAGGGCAACTCACGAATGGGATATAACGGGTGGCTCTCCGTCTGAATCGAAACAGACAGAGTCGGAGAGAGAGGGTGAGCTTGGGGTGCGGTCGACATCGCTAAGGGGTTCTTCAGGTTCGGTCTCAGAGTCTGAGGGGAGACCAAAGCCAGAAGTTCGCCGGGGTTGGCTGGGACGTCGTGAGCGGTGGTATACTTGGAGGACGAGGATGGATACTTACCGACGTACTGGAGATGGAGACGGGGATCTTGGTAGACCGTAGCGCATCGCAGTGATATCGGTCAGTCTAACACGCGACGTGATTTGACGATGCAAGTGTTTGGTGTTTGGGACCAAAAGTTACTGTATTCGGTGTGTTTGGTTTACTTTTTACTCCACCGCTGTCTTGATGCACCGCCGTCACAGTCCGCATCATGGCCCAGCATTTATGCTCTTGGGAGTCCGAGAAGCGTCCTCTAAATCATATCAATCATTTTGCCACTACGCCAGTGATCGGCGACATCTTCGTCCGGCGAGGTAACAGCGAATCAGCATATCATATGTGAAATTCCCATTCCCGAGCCTACTGCAGAGTGTCCTACTACAGTACATTATCTCATACTGCATATGGTCGGGAGACATGATCGCTATATTTGAGAACGTCGCGTACTGCGCAATCAGGTCAACACGGGTCTCGATCAGATCCGATGTCCGGTGAGCAGGCAGGATTTGGTGGTGAGGCGTACATCGTAATTACTGGGGCTGCGGCCACCGTCGGTGATCCCCATCAGAACGGCCTTTGATTGATTGATTCAGTTATGTAATACCAGAGCCCAAGTTAGATTGTTGATGTATGATCCACTTGATCCACGAACTCGTTCTGCACGACTGCGAAGATGGCCTGGTGTGTTAGTGCATATTCATGGGCCAAAAACCGATTTAAGAGTTGTGTTCGCTCGTCTTTGCTCAATTCCACGCGTCCCCTCAGTACGATCGCTGATAGTCTGAGGTCTCACATTTGCACCTCTACTTAGATGCCTCAACTTCACATCGTTCTTTCTCTTCTCTGATATGATTTATCGTGGCCATGTTTATTATTGTTGTGTGTTTTTGTTTAGTACTAATGATCAAGAAGCATGGGCACCATCGAGAATTGATCTCGAGCTGGTGTGCCTGACCCACAGTTGTCAGTTGCAAATCCAGATCTAACCAACCAAGGCACCTACTAGTAGGTGACAAAATACTACTCACTCCGGAAGTGATTCCGGTTCTCCGACCCTCTAAGGAACCCACATAGATACTCCACTCACCCTGGAGTTCAGGAGTATCGAAACTATGGTATTCTTATTCTGAATTTCCATATTCCATAACCATAGTTATCTAATTATTCCGCTATTCATATTCTTTGGGTTCTAGACTTACTTTACTTCATACGAGTCTAGATCATGATGTCATACCCTTGACCCTTATGGTCTAGACACTACGTCATACCCTTTATCCAGGGTATAGGGTATTATTATACATAGTACATTGTATGATAGTTTATCATCCAATAGCCCTTCAGGGTACAAGGGCATTACCTAGTTAGTGTTAGACACAGCTTGGTCTGTGCACCTTTCTGTATCGTATATAAAGGGTTATTCCTGCACCCCAATACGATAGGCTCTTCACCAGATCCCCTTACAG
>JBBPRX010000463.1:0-14954 GCA_038093195.1 Boletus fagicola | reverse complement strand
ACCTCACCCAAGACACCAACCCTGCCCGCACCAAGTACCCCGCCCCACCCACAGGCCATGAGCTCATGGCCCTCTTCCCCCCCGCACCCCCTGCCAGCTTCCCCGAGATGAGACCCGGCCCAACCAGTGGTTTTTTCAAGCGGCAGGAGCGTGCCTTCTTTGCCCAAGCGGGAAAAGAAATCGTCCGCGTGCGCGTGGAAATCGACGTGCCACCCTCAGCGTCCGACGACGTTATCAATGCAAAAAACAGAGAATCCTCTGCACATGGCGGTCCCCCGCGGACCTGGCCGCAGCTCCATCCACAGCATCAGTCCCCCACCGACCCATCAGCCTCTCCCGCGGCACCTTATCCTCATCCCAAACCACCCCGCCAATCTCGTCCAATACCTGCACCCACCCAATCACCTGCCATGTTCCCTGGCTCTCCCCATGGACAGCCACCCCAGCTCCCCCTCAATCTCCATGCGCCAGCATCACATCAAAGCGGGATGACTTTACGTACACCGCCGCACGATCCACATCCTGGGACAAAAGTGGAGTTTCAGGCCCCGGAGGACTACCGAGATGACACAGACGAGGCTTGGCGCCGACCTACGCCGTATGCAGACCGCCGACGTGCAGGCAAACACACTCGGCGTGTGATCGTCCGAAATTGACTCTTGAGTGTCCTTCGCCAGTCACACCACGCCGGATACGGATTGATGTTGAGAATATAATCCACCCACGATCGTCGCATTGATACCTGTTACATATACCAAGTCCAATCTCCAATCTCGTCATTATATCTGTGCTATCGCATCATACCTTGTATTCTACTGTGTCCATCGCTTGAAGTGTTCTGTTATAACTTATCCCCCACCACCACGGACCACGTATGATATTTCCTCGCGACCGAGGTGATGATACTTACTGAGCTGGTACTCGAGCAGCGTTCCACATGCTACACAGACCGGTATCGCCGAAAAGGCACCTGCCAGTGTGCAGCTGCATATGATGGAAACTAATATATATAATTTTTAAATCGCTTTTTCCCTTGAGATAAAACAAGGTGTGATCGTGATCGAGCTCCGGCAAGTCCCGCAAGCATCAACTTCTCCGTCGGTGCCTTGCAAAATTGGCGGTACACAGCTGCCTGCGTTTCCTCACCGTTCTCCCCGGTGGCCGGCTGTGTTTCTCTCACAATGCATGGAGACGCGGCTCGGTACCTCTAGTTTGGGGAGCAGGTGCCTGATCGAAAATGACGCGCGTTCGCCTTCGTGAGGACGCTTCGCACTTTGGCATGAGTGAACGTGGTTACCAACATGCCTCACAAACATATAGCCGGGGAGCCAAGACCGGGAGCGAAGGTTTCAGGTATTATCCGACCAGCGACCGTTGCTCGTTCCTCGGGTACTCCACGGGAACCGGATGCCGAAAATCGTTAGCAGATGGGGCAGAGGTTCTAATGCATCCGCAGGAAGAAGGGGGGGGAGAGCTGCTCGCGCGGGCGCGCGCCACGACGCATGAATATGGTATGGATCACAGATATCGATCACGTTTTCTTCCCTTTTTGAATGCCTGGATGACGGAATGCGGTGACGGAAGTGTTTCCGCTTTCAAATCTACGAGACATGTCTCTAACGTTATCGCTCTACATGCCACAGGCCGTTGAGAGCTGTGGGCAAAAAAAAGGAAGTTACAGCAAGAGCCACCGCCGGACTTTTTTCTGCAATATTTGCTGATCGGGCTGCGACATTGCTCCACTTCAAACTGGGAGACTCGGTGAGCAGCTCAAGGGGTCGGTCACGTTTGTAACTGTTGTCGATATGAACAGGTGCCAGGAACGTCGGAGTGTGGTCCCTGTTCATTGCACCCAGCGAGCCATGATGCTCCGTCATCCATCCGTACGTATTGGGCCACGTACGTCCGGACCGATTCCTGTGTGGGTCCCCAAAGTACTAAAAGTATCTTCGCGTGGTGCACGCCCTGACGTTCCCACATCACTTTTTCACCGTGATCTCTTGAACGAGGTCACGCTTGTCAAACAAAGAAAAAAAAGGGGGGGAAGAGCAAAATGAAAAGCGCCGCCTGCTGTAGGGAATTTCTCACAGTCACTTCTGTGTGGAATATTCTTAAATGTCCCGTTCAACACGGATGGGGTGGAGAATAGCTAGTTGTACCTGTGCCATCTTCAAGGTGTTAAATATAACAAAAATGTCCCATCTGGGCCGGATCCGAATGTGGCCATGGTTGATATGATCGCAGTCTGGACTCGCGGAGGACAAGACATCCTCCGGACATCCATATCCACCAGCTCCGACTGGCGATCACACGGAGTACGCACGATAAGAAGGCGCCCATGACAAATGACGTGAAACTGTCAGCAGCATTGGGTAGAGCCACTTAGTAGGAACCCGTCCGTGGACTGTTTTGGCAAGCAATGGCAGAATGGACTGACATAACTATTGACAGCCAGAGAACAGCATTGTCTCGGGCCTAAACCGGAGGTGCCCCAGATCATGGCGCAGCTGTTCGTTCACGAATAGATATCTGGTTGCACCTGCCTGCACATGTTGTTCGATCACACCAGATGGCATCATTATGAATCCCGAAGGGGTTGGAGAGAATGGAAGCCACACTTGGGTGAGTGCCGGTAAAAACGCTTGGCGATCAATACAAGGCATCTTTTCATTTGGTTGTTGAGACCAGTGTGTGTGATACGACATGTGTTTGAGCACATGTTCATAGATAGGGCGAAGCTACCATCCCCAAATGGCAAAAGAGACGACGGGGAACTCACAGCCATGCAATGTGAACCTGCAAGGGGTCGAATCATGAACCCATTGTATCGGCGACACGACGCGAGTTAAAATAAGAATCCGTTCGGACGTACATGTTAAAGAATACCTTGTCGATGGGGTAGAGACCGTCACACGAAAGCCGAGAACAACCGCGCCTCCAGTGGTTGCAATTATACCTGATTAGGGACAACGAATCGGCCGGTAACCAATGAAGTGAGCTGAAATTAGCCATCGGCTGCGAGCTGAGAAGAGGAGGAACACATCTGACGTTGTCGTGCGTTGTGAAATGAAAATGGAAGGCCGTCATGATCGCGGTGGGATGATCACGAATTGGACGACCCTTGAAGCGAACGGAACTTGAGGTGGAACATGAACCAAACCCCTAATAGTCGAGCTGCGATTTCCAAGCAAATGAGACGACGTAGACGCGTAAATGAAAGTACTCTCCGATGTACTCTCCGACGAGGACGAACGGACCCTACAATTGCACGCCAACCAGCGCAATGGCGTTGGGTTGCACGTGACCTGGGGTTTCGATGTCAGCGACTCGGGATCATCCGCTTATCGCACCGGGCACCGAGTGATCGTTGCAGCTCTCAAGACGACTTGTCAGTTGGTACCCGACGTGAATATTCGGCAGGTGTTCACGGGTAAAAGCTTCTAAGTCCACGCACAGATGGTCAGTTGTTTTCTTTACTCCATATCCCCGCCGCTTTCTACGCGAACACGTCATGTTGACGTTTACCAGTCAAGATCGACCAAGGATGCCTATGCTGACTTTTGCGGCATAACTGGCGCATCGTGAGCATCGTATGAACCATCGCACTCGGATTGTCCGTGATCGCTCTTCGATAGACTCAAGGAAGCCAAGCGCTACCTCGACAAACACAAACGACTGGATGCGGCCATCGATGCTTTCTTCCAAGACAGCGGGAGTCGTCGAGCAGAATCTACAGCCTCGACGAGCAAATTGGCGACCCTCTTCGAGAAATACAAAGGTAACGATAGTCCGATCACACTTCGTCAGGCAACCTGGTTGAACCGTGGTGATAGATCCAGACGGAGACATCATCTCCACCCAGGGCACGGTCCAATTTCTCACCGAACTGGGTTTCAAACAGGACGCGGACAACATGGATAGAGAAGATGATACGCCCAAGCTCTTATCGCTCGCGTTTGAGCTTCAATCCCCTAGTTTAGGAGAGTGGACCAGGAAAGGGTGGATAGATGGGTGGAAGAGCATCGGGTCAACTTCCGCTCCACGCCCCACCGGTGATTTCGGACCGCTGACGCAAATTGTGCATAGGTGTGACACCGTAGACGGGATGAAGACCGCACTCACACGTTTAGAAGCCAAGCTTGGCTCCGATCCGTCGTACTTCCGCACGGTATACAATTACACATTTAATTTTGCACGGTCAGAGGGTCAGCGCAGCCTTGGTAAGTATTTCTGGTCCATGGGGTCGACCCCTGACTCATCGAGCAACTATACCCAGCTAAGGATACTGCCCTCGAGTACTGGAAATCGCTTTTGTGCTTTGGCGTGGGCAGGGAAGCGTTGAGATATGCACCGGCCGATGACGAGGATGTTGACATGGATGTAGGTCAAGGATGGACGAGAGAACACACGGAGATGTGGTTGGAGTATATGAAAATACGGGATGACGTTGCCGTTAGCAAAGATACCTGGCAGATGGTACGTATGGAAGCTTCTTCTCCACCGCATTGCTGATGAGATAAGTGCAGCTTCCAGACTTTATCCGTTCATTTGACGGGGACTTTAGCAAACATGACGACCAAGGTAATGCCACATGTTCTTCCCTTGGTGACATGCAGCTGAAGACGCTACGTCATCCCAGCTGCATGGCCCACTATCATAGACCAGTTCGTTGAATGGGCCAAAAGAAGGTATTCCACTGCGTGAACTACGTACTTTGTACTATCCCCGACACGTGCACCATACCTCGTCCACCTGCGACCCATTCTTCGTTGTATCGGAATGCAGTTCAGTTATATTGTAGGCAGCGTCAATAAAAATTGCATGTGATGGATTCTCCCTAGCGACCACCTTGCAACGTGCAACGTTGATTCGCCATCATCAGAGGAGCACTGCTTCAAGTTGTCACGGTGCGCCTAGATCGTCGGACACGAGCGATGGGAGAAATGAAGATTCTTTCACCACAGAACACTTGATAGAAGCACAGGATGCTCCAACGATAGCGGCCAAAATTCTCGGCGCGTCACTTTAGTCAGGTTCAGCTTATGCACACCTGAAGGCGGACTTGGGCGTACTCTGTGTTGACGCGAACGACCGTCTCCGATCCAAGCTCGTTGACCGACAACACATCGATGTAGGTGCTCGCAGAGGTGAGCCCAAACATGTCCGTGAGTGCGTCCTGGAGGGATTTTCTTATGAGCAGGACGTCGGTGCAACGAGGCTGCATGGTAAGACGTATGTAATGATGCGTGGGTGGCAGATGGCTCAATGTCATGACCGTTGTGACGAACGGGTCAGTATTACGCTGGCCAAATTCCGTCCTGCTCCGAGATGACCGTCGACAACGTTGAGCTGTCTCCTAAGACACTGACAGATCCTGTCCACGGCGACACTACTGAGCCAGGACAACAAACTTATGTAATCGCACATCCAGCTACACCCGGGTTCCGCACGCCATCAACTCAGACTCTGAACTGGTCGTGCAGCGACTTCCTCTCGAGAGATCCAGTCAGCAGCTGGGCATGTCTCAGACAGAGCATTCTTGCTGCGGTCTTGTGAACGAACTACGGATTCGTCGCACCAAGGCTAGTAAGCCACAACCATGGATAGTCCGCAAGTTCACCGTCGGCCTCACGATCCTCGTTGTCGGCTACTCGACATATGTGTACGCTGGAAGGTTCTGCAGGGACATGCTTGTAAAGAGTAGTAGTGCGCTGGGTAATCAAGCAACCGGAGGTGTGTGTTTCACTCTCCTCATCCGACGTTGACGTGAGACCTCTGCCGCGTCCAGTCGCTTTCTTGGTTGTATTTTGTCTCTTGTTATTATTGATGGCTTGGTGTTACGTCGTGGTATGTCTTTTTTCCCTCTCGAGACACCGAACGACATCCCAATTTGCTGCAATGCTCTCAGGTGATAACCACATCCCCCGGCAATGCACGGCAGGTAGGCACTCCCTCTTGCCAATTCCTTCCTCTCATTCCCGTACCTCTACCGGCCCACAGCATACCCAGACGACTACCAGACCGGGCTATGACCATAATGACAGATCATCAACGCTCACCTCCACTGACCTCCGCGGAACTTCTTACGAGCTCACGTCTCCCACCCCCAACGTCTATCATCCTCCCACGCACGAGCCTGCAAGAAAGCACAATCATCCACAATCTTCGCTCGGTTCTGGGAAGAGCAAAACACTCGCATCACAGGTTTCTGCCGTTCCTTCTTCAGTTCCTAAGCTGGAGCCAAGTTCACACTCACAAGCATCGACCCGTGGTCTTGAAGAAGCACGTGCTTCTGATGTGTCTGGGGCTCCCGAGTCCCCGCATATCCCAGATACCGCGACGCTCCCCACCCATGCGAATTCCTATCAGTCAGGACCTTCCCTTTCTCCGCCGATATTCTCGCGACGTCCAACAACAACCCCTGTGCTTCTACCGGAATATCGATATTGCAGCAGATGTCAGATTGTCAAGCCATCCCGGTCGCATCACTGTAGAGCATGTGGCACAGTGAGTTGCTTTTTTCGTCGTCCGCATGTTCGTCGATCTGATCTGGTGTCAAGTGCATCTTAAAGTATGACCATCACTGTCCATGTGGGTATACCTTTCCTGAGAATCATACAAACTGATATACTCTCCCTCCGTTTTAGGGATCGGGCAATGTGTCGGTGCTTTTAATCAAAAGGTGTGTCCGTCTGCTGCACGTTGTGTCGTCGTCGTTTATAACTTGTGCTGGCAGTTCTTCGTCAATTTCCTTCAATGGGCGACGGTGTTCTGTTTTTGGACGTTCTCGACACTTCTAGGTCTCAACGTTAAGCCACGCACCTCTTCGGGCCCCGGACTCGACCCTCAGCAGATTGTCGTAATAGCCCTGTTCGTTCCCGTTGTACTACCAAAGTCGTATCTCCTGCCGTGACTGACATGCCACCTGCCAGTGCTGGTTTCTTTGGGCTATTTTGCAGCCTTATGCTCGCATCGCAGCTTCATCTCATTCTGCTGAACCAAACGACTGTCGAGTCACTCAGTTTCAGGTCGATGCGAGACCGTGAACAAGAGTTGTTGTCGCAAATGCACAAGTGGTATCACACAAGGTGCGTCTTCCCACATCCCCGATGTTGGACGGTTGTGGCGTGCGTCACACGGGACCGGCTTGCTGAACGCGGCCGAGTCGTGCGTACTGATCCGACTGAATTTATCACAGTGCAAAGCGGCGAACACAAAAGCAGTGGGATAGTGAATGGGGAAGAATTGGAATGGAAGGCAATCTATGGTGGCTAGGGAGTCGTAGAGCGAACTGGGTGGCTGTGATGGGGAAGAACATATGGTGGTGGATTCGTGCGTCTTTCCCTCGTGAACCTCGTGTTTGCCGTCGAACACCTGATTTCTGACGTGCTATTCTTGTTCCTTTCAGTGCCAGTCGGACACCACCCTGACGATGGCTTGCACTACCCGACTAACCCGCGTTTTGACAGTGCTGGGAGATGGAAGAGACGGAAGGAGTGGCCGTCTGATCTACGATGACATTTTCATGATTATTCCATCTGTAATATTGTATACCTTGGGGCATGAACGTGCTCTGCTGGCGGGCTTACCCTTGGGTGGGATCGCAACGGGACGGATCGGGAGGCGCGGGCGGAACTAGAGCCACACTTGAGGTGGTCCGTTCCTCGGTCCTTCTCATAAGCTGAACCACAACTTCCACCATCGAAGTTGTACTAGCATCAGATCCACAACTGTTTCAGTTACATCCAACATGTCACCTGCAGCGACGTTCCCAAGCAAAGCGTCCAATGGCCATTCGAACGCTACCCAGAAGCAGACCCGAACAGGCAGCCTATCTGACAAGATATCCTCGGCGGGTCTCATTCAGATGGAATATGACTACAGCGCACACAAGTAAGTCAACTATAATCCAAATGGCACCGGTCCCTCGCACGCGTGCGTTCATGTAAGCCTTGGGCCAATCATCGTTGGTGGCAGGACGCTGCCGGCGGGGGTGGTGGGGGGACCTCTTAAATGCCACGTTACTGACGAATCATGTTATTCCCTCGTTTTCGCCAGTTACCATCCACTGCCAGTCGTCTTCGATTCCGCAAGTGGTGCCAAGTGAGACGTTTTCGCCAATTGACGTCGCTTCAGTCTTCTGATCGTAATTGCTGATTGACTTGATTAGAGTATGGGATCCCGAAGGCAACGAATACATAGACATGCTCTCTGCTTATTCGTACGCCTTTTCGTCCTTCTTTTGGATGTGGTTCTCTGAGCTCACATGACGTTCCTTTTAGCGCGGTGAACCAGGTCTGTGTTTGGCTTGGATATGTGTGATGGATTGTCTTGGCTCATGCGGACAAACGTTTCAAGGGTCATTGTCACCCAAAGATAGTTGCTACTCTTGTAGAGCAAGCTCAGAAACTCACACTGTCCTCGCGTGCATTCTACAATTCCGTCTTTCCCCGCTTTGCAAAGCAAATGAAAGAGACGTTTGGCTATGACCGTGTTCTCCCTATGAACACCGGTGCCGAGGCGGTAGAGACTGCCCTAAAGGTGGCTAGGAAATGGGCGTACGAGACACCTGCCAAACATGTCGAGCCAGGCAAGGCAATCGTTCTCTGCCCGACGGGGAATTTCCACGGAAGAACTTTGGGTGTCATCAGGTAGGCGATAGCAAATCTCCGTGTCGTGACCAAGATGTTGATCTATTCTCGGATCGTTTCAAACACAGCATGAGCACGGATCCGGACACTCGCGACGGATTTGGGCCTTATCTCGCGGGCGTAGGCCCTACGTACATGGATCAGAATGGAACTGTTCAGGCGATTCGCTATGGCCACATCGAGGATTTCAAGCGTGCGCTCGATCACTTTGGGAACAACGTCGCTGCATTCTTGTTGGAGCCCATTCAAGGTGAAGCTGGGTACGTACACTCCCAGACGTGTGTGCTTCCTCTCTCTCATGGCGACTCCAAGCGTTGTCGTTCCACCGGAGGGGTATCTCCGGGAAGTTCGCAAGCTGTGCACGGAGCGAAAGGTTCTCCTTATATGCGACGAAATCCAAACGGTCGGTCCGCCTACCCACCACGACGCTGTCGGATGCTGATCTTCGACACATGACAATAGGGACTAGCACGGACCGGAAAGATGCTCTGCTGCGAGCACGAGGGTATTCGACCCGATATAGTCCTGTTGGGCAAGGCACTTTCTGGCGGAGGTCCGTCGATCTTGTTTCCTGGGTGCTTGTGGGAATCATTGACACGCGTTCTGGATCAATAGTTTATCCCGTTTCTGCGGTTCTTGCGGATCGTGAGGTCATGGACTGTATCGGGCCTGGTCAGCATGGGAGCACGTATGGAGGGTAAGCGTGGTTCACCTCGAGAATGGAGATGCTGTTTTAAGCCGTGCTTTATTAGGAACCCTTTGGGATGTGCTGTTGCCATGACGGCTCTAAGTGTGATTCAAGAGGAAAGAATGGCCGCGAACGCCGAGCGCCTCGGACAGATCTTCCGTCAACGGATGAGTGCGCTCAAGGAGAAGTCCCCCTTGGTTAAAGAGGTTCGCGGAAAGGGGCTGTTGAACGCGGTCGTGATCGATGAGTCGGCGAGTCTGAAGGGTCACACGGCATGGCAATTCTGCTTGTTGTTGAAGAGTCGGGGCGTGCTCGCGAAGCCGACGCATGTCAACATGTGGGTGTCTGTTTTATGTTTGACCTTGATGGTGGTTGATGGTGTCGTCGTTGTAGCATTCGTTTTGCGCCTCCATTAGTGATTTCGGATGCGGAACTGGAGACGGCGATGCAACGGATTGAGCAGTGCCTGGATGACTTTGACAAGGTCTGTGGTTCTGCTGTATGGATTTATTTAGTGTGGCTTAACGACGTTTTTTCAAAGCTCGAAGAGATCCCAGGCGAGGTCGAGAGCGAGAAAGGCTACAAGGATACGCTCGACAACTGATCCGGCGCCGTCCAAACTTCTTGAACCGGTCAACTTTGAAATAATTCCATGATGACTGATTATGCTGCCAGTCGGTTTGAAATCCATGTAATCTACGCATGAATCTTGCTAAATCTCGTAGATGTTTTCATAGTAGCCTGTATAATGCGGATACTGATGCATGATGTATGTGTATCATCTGTGTAAATCGAGGATTATACTGTCTGTAATATGATTTCTGAGAGCTACATGCAAGCGTAAAGGATGTAAGACACCTCGTAGGGACGACTTCCACAGCCTCGGGCACGGAAGCCATCCGAAAAAAATGCCTCTGCATAGAGCTCATTCTTCCCTAACATTTGGGACTCGACGCTCGGTGGGATGAGTCGAACGAAGAGTTAATAAAAAGGGTATAAAAAATGGAGCTAGACTTGGAAATCATGCGCCGTGTTTGTAAAATTTCAGCTGAGGATGGACGTCAAAGTTCAAGCGAGCTCCGTCCTTGGGTTGTCAGTTTTTTTTACGTAAAATTGCGACATATTTATTGAGCGGATTTTTCTCGCCGTTCTGTCCTGTTCGACGTGTTCTTTGCAGCTATGGCGAAGTTGGCGAGTCCACAGGGATTGCGCCAAAGAAGGCTCTCAGATTCAGCAAGAACATCCGACCACGTCGACCAAGTTCATGTCGTTGATGACCGAGACGAGAAACCCCGTCTGAACCCCCAGCGAGAAGAGGTCGTGTGGGGTAAGACACCCGGTGGTGAAGGTGCGTGGCCGGTCTTTCGACGTTGCTTCTACAAACACTATAAATGTCTTCCAATAGTCTTTCGCGTGCCAACTACCCACGATGTCCTTACGGCGCTATTTCACCCTGCATACCCAAAAAGTCACCTGGACATTCTCAATCTGTCTCTCTTGGGTTTCCAACTCGTCTTATTTTGTCTCTTGCCCCGGTCAGCGTCCAAAATATTCTTCCTAGTCTATTTTGCGTTCTGGCGGGCTGCGTACGATGCTGGTTTGGGTTGGGTTCTTACGAAACAGAGCAAGAAGAAGTGGATCGTTCGAGAAATCCAGCGGTTAGGATGGCTTGATGAGAGTCGTAATCCTGCTATGAGAAGCTGGATTCGTGCACAACTTGCCGGAAAGATGGGCAAAGATTACTCGTTCGATGTGGGTGTATTTATCGAGATTGGCTTGATCGCGTGCTGATGGCTTCCTATTTGTTATAGGAACTTCCTTTGGAATACAACACTTGGCTCTTGTTCAGACAGCTGGTGGATGTCATTCTCTTGAAGTACGTCGAGCGCGTTGCTTGTTGTAGTCATGCTGATGCTCAAGGTCGTGTGCAGTGATTTCCTGGCGTATTGCATGTTTGCCTTTTCTTGGTTCCGGGTTCCTGTGGGACTTTCGTTCACTGTCCACGTCATGCGGTAGGTACTTGTCATGGAGTGATTACTCTCGACGAATGACACCTTGTTAGCTGGGTTGGCGGTATCGCACTGATCGTGTTCAACCTCTGGGTCAAAACGGAAGCACACGGTGTCGTCAAGGACTATGGCTGGTACTGGGGTGACGTCTTCTTCCAGCGCGGTAACCTGGTCTTTGATGGGGTGTTCGAGCTCGCACCGCACCCGATGTACTCTGTCGGTAGGTCGTTCTATTCATCCCCTTTTGAGATGCTCGAATGTGGGGTGCCTTCCAGGCTATGCGGGCTACTACGGTCTGTCGTTAATCGTTGGCAGCTATCCCGTGTTATTCGCCAGCCTGGTCGCGCACGCTTCTCAGTTTGCGTTCTTGGTGTTCTTTGAGAATCCGCGTAAGTCTTGCTACGCTTCCTTTGACAACGAAAATTGACGTTCCGTTAGATATCGAGCGAATGTATGGGAAACGTCAACCGATTGCTGTACGTAAACCCCTAGCGTCGACCGGTCCTCGCAAGCAGAACACTGCGCCACCAGTGATCCCGCGCCAAGACCACACGGACGTACTTTCGACTCCACCTGCAACTGAAGGAGAGACTGCTTCTGAAACTGACTTTGAGACCGAAGTCGAAACGCCAGTACCAACCCGGAAACCGAGCAAGAGTCTCCGTACCCCACGCGCGAGCAACGAGTCGCTGAGGAGATCGGCTGCGCGACAACAGCCAGTGTCAGAGCATGATTTGTATCACAAGTACTTCAGACGTGACGTTGTCGGGCTTCATAACATTGATTTACTACGGTACGGTGCTCATCGGGGAACTTGTTCAAAGAATTCGCTCAACCGAATTCTTCACGCATCAGGTCTTCTGATGCGATGTTGGTACTGCTGATATTCTACATATTGGTCGCTTCCTGTCTTCCAATCATGTCACATCGTGCAACTCTGGCGTTGCATTTCGCTCACGCGTCAGCCTGGTGCATCTTCCACAGTTTTGGCTTGGGTCTTCTCCTGCAGGCGCAAAGCCGGTCCAAGTTCCTTGTTCGCCACTTCCTCAAGAACTATCCATATCCTGTCAACGATAATGGCGACACTGCAGTGCAGGAGGCGTTTACGAATTGGAAGTCGTTGTGTAACATGAGCTTGTGCATGACTTATAGTATTTAATTTCCCCAGTCCGTATGTGTCTTGCCCACTTATGTTTTTCTTACAGTTTCCCTCGTTGGCCTTGCCGTGAAGACCTATGAATTACCGAAATCGTGGTCGGAGGGAGACGATCTTTTGTGCCATACGTTGGGGGCGGTACGTCTTCCCGTTTTATTCGTGGTGTATTGTTAAACTGTTCATCCAAAGCTACTGATTGGCCTTCACATATGGGCGGCCATGGAGTCATATGAAGTTCTCGGCGTGTTTGGTACGCGTTTCGGTTCGCATCAGACAACGTTCGTTCATTTGATACACTCAGGATGGTTTTACGGAGATTTCTTTGCGGAAGACTTCCCTTCCCATTTGGAATACACTGGCATCTTCCGGTGAGCTATTTCTCACGTTTGTATTTTGAAACCTTGTCAAACGAACCGTCCCAAAGTTACCTCGACAATCCCGAACTCATGAGTGGCGCATCATTCTTTGGACTCGCGCTTATCAGCGGCAGCAAACTTGTAGGCATCCTTACGGTCCTGAGATTCTTCGCACATTGGTGGTTTTTGCACAACGTTGAGACGTAAGTCCCGCTGATTATCCATCAGTGGCGGATACTGTATGCTAAATGTGGCGATAGCCCTCACATGCGGAAATTATATGGAGATAGTTTACGCAAGGAGGCAGGTTTCGTCAAGGTCATCAAAAACGTCGCGAGCAAAAACGCGCGACTTCTGGAGTCTCGCGCTGGCCGTCATGCACCAGAGATTAGGAGAGTCGCAAAGGAAGTCAAAGGGACTTTTGATAAAGTGTTTGAGGAGACCGCCGATGTTGTGGAAGAATTCTTGGCAAAGTGTGGGTCAAACAGAATGTGTTCCCTTGGTGATATTTGACCCGATAACCCGCCTAGCCCGACCAAAGATATCGGAAGTCATGCAAGAGACCAAAGTGCTTTTGCAACAATCACGTGAACGCCTGGTCATAACGTGAGTCCCCCACCATCTATTTTCCGTTTCTGATATTGAGAGTCTGGTTTTACCCGCTCTGGTTCTCTTAGACGTGTTGCGAATGACTTGTCTTCATATGATACCGCCAAATACAAGGTCTCGATCTCTCTCAGTAAATCTGGCGATACGCGGTTCCACCTTGGAGAACCTATTCATGTCAAGTGGGAAGCTCCCCAGCGCCACTCTCGGCGTGATTGGATTGGCATCTACAGGGTGCGGCGTCTTCATTTTTTCTTGGCGTAGTTGATTAATAGGAGCATTGAATAGGTTGGTGCGAACAAGTCGACGTTGATTACGAAGATATCGTCATTTGGACTGTGGGTTCCTGTCCACAATAAGGAATGGGACGGGGATGTGCCTCTCGATAACGCCAATGTGCCCTCGAGGAGCCCAGAAGCGCAAACTGGGACTATTGTCTTCCAGGGTTCGACCCTTCCATGGACAACCGGGCGATATGAGGTATGTTTCTCGTTAGGTTGATGCGGTTAGCCAAGCGATTGACACTAGTATGTCAACTTAGGTTCGGTATCATCATGATGGCAAGCATAATGTCCTCGGAATTGATGGTCCTTTGGATATCTATGGTGAGTCTTGATTGTTAATGATTGCTATTCGTGGGTTGGGCTAAATGCCTTTGACGTGATGACAACATTGAAGTTAACAAGCCGACGTCCCTTGATTTTACGTCTATCAGGAAATGTCTCACTGACATCATTCCCCTGTGCTTGGACAACGATCCACACTTAATTCCCCTGTCTTGCGGCGGTACGCGCGATCTGAACGCGGATGCTAATGAGAGCGATCCTTCTGGTGATCCGCGGGATCCAGATGACTTCAGTTTCTGGTCAGAACGCCAAGCGAAGCGTATTTGCACTGCGATCGAACAAGCGTTCAACGTGGAGTATGTCCCCGAGGTCATCGTGGCGGACGCGAACTTGACGAGGTTGGCTAATCGGATTTTGGTATCGAAACAACTCTTGGTCTCGTAGTGTTTTCTCCCGTTTGCTTGTATGGTTTTTGGTCATGGTTTTTGGGGAGGTTCTTGGTGGCAATACATATACTTTGGCGCTGGGCATAGCCACAGTGTCATGAGGTCCGGGTATGGTCAGTGATACCCACGGGTTTACCCTAAGCTGCTGCTTTACCACAGTTGGACTTTGAGCTTGAAATTGAACTACCACTAGCATACTACAACACATTTTTTGAAAAATGACTTCCCCTCACCATTCAGATGCTGTATGCCACCTTTATACTACTGTTTCCTTTTTTTCTGATGACCTTCAAGCCCCTTCCACTGGCAACATCTATGCAACAACTTGGAGATGCCACCCAGCAACAACATAGTGCCTTCCCAGTCTTTCTTCGGAGCAGCTTTGATGAACATATGAGTTGTTTGTACCCCAACCACCAGCCCATGTCACAGTACATCATAAAGCAACTGTTGTATGCTATGGGTGCCACTGATGA
>JBBPRX010000462.1:0-15030 GCA_038093195.1 Boletus fagicola | reverse complement strand
AGAGCTGGCTGGGAAGATGCCTTGGTTGGATGCCTAAAAGACGTAAGGCAGTACAACGTCTCACTTTTGGTCGCTAAAGGACTTCTCCAGCACGCCACATTGGAGACTTTTCCCCGCCTACGAGAGGTATTGACAAGGCTACTCTTCACACCTGAATCGAATGTGGAATCGTCCTGTTCATCCAGCTCGCGGGTTTCCACCCCTGTCTCTTATTCGTTAACGTCGTCACCCGGGGAGCGCTATCATGCCCTTCCACCCCCTGATCGCATTGCGATCTTGGCCTTTTTGTGCAACCTCTCTGTATCGAGCAAGGCAATCCATACCCATATGGAAACGTGCGAGGAGTCTTTGACTGCGTTACGGAAAGAAAAAATTGAAATCAACCGATTGAAAAAGCAGTAGTAAGTATGATGATGAGACATTAGTGCGCAAAAAGTGATGTTTATTGACAGTACCGAGGAGATGAACACTCTTGCGGGCGATGCGGGGCCGAAGAAAGAACCAACCCCTACCGGGACAGAGGAAGACGTTGCTACGCATGACTCTAGCGATCTATCGGATGCGCCGTCAGAGGAAGGTTCGGAGACCGCCTCAGCGACCAGTGGTCGTCAGAAAATCACATTACGTCAAAAAGACCTCCGCCAGAGAGCCCATGCTCAAGCACACGCTAAGCAAAGGGAAATTGCTCGCGCGAAAGTTGCCGCAGAGAAGCAAGCACAGGCAGAACACCGTCGTCTTGACGAGGAAGTTAACAAACTTGAACGCCGACTGGAGAGCATCGAACGAGAGTTCCGAAAGCTGCTTGGAGCCATCAGAGTTAAGCCGCTGGGCAAAGATCGGTTCCACAATCGAGTTTGGTGGTTTGACGGCATGGGTTCCATGTCTCTGTTGGGTAGCGGAGGCGTCGTCCAGTACGGTACTGGTCGTATATTTCTTCAAGGACCCAGTGACATGGAACTGGAATTGATGTCGAGAAGAGAGGAAAATGACGTTGATGGCAGAAGACAGGAGGAAGAAGGGGAGGGTCTTTTAGCTCCCGGAGAGTGGGCAGTATACACGGAGCCCGAGGAGGTGGGGAAATCCTTATCGCGAGACACAGTGTGGCTGATCACATCGCATCAGGTGGACGACTTTGTGGCGTGGCTGAACTCGAAAGGCGTCCGAGAACTCGCACTCAAGAACACGTTCACGAAATGGTGGAATCATATCGCACCCGGGATGCGTAAACGTCTCTCGGTTTGTTGTCTCTCAAGTGGCGAGATGGGTCAGCTGACTGAATTCGTTACAGGACCTGAACGTGAGTGCCAAGCTCCCGGAAGCCCGCCGTTCGACAAGAGTCAAGACCACCGTCGGACATGATATCTTGAGGGAGTCGTATATGATGTGGACGAATCGTCGAGCGGTCAACTCTTCGTAACCGGTTGTAAGGGCAAGCGATTCGTGTGTACTTGTGGATTGATCGATTGTCGGCTGCCTCGACTTTTACACACAGCATAGAGACCGGCAAACATACTATTTATCCATTCATCGGACATGTAAATATGTAAGTAGATGTGACCTTGATTGACTGTCCAGACTGCACCCGATTGGCCACGCTTACTTGAATGCCTAGACCATCTGATTATCAGTGGCGTCCACATTCAACTTTATTATCTTGTCATTATGATCGTGATTTTTGTCGGAGCTTGCATAACCTCGGATCATAATATATTGAATTAGGGATGAGGCCTTTTCTCTCCATCCGCATCGATAGAGTGGTCTTGCTCTGCGCCGCAAAGAATGTCTTCCCTCCCAAACTCATTCACTTATGGTTCTGTCTCTAGCGTCCACAGCGTTCGGGACGCATTTGCTTCCTGTAAGTATCCTCGTCGCTTCCCGGTCGCAATCGTTTGGGTCCCATGCCTCTGTAGATTGTCGCTCGCAGTACTATCCCAGCTCGAATGTGCAGGCGTCTGACTTGGCCAGTGATTTATCCGACGATGAACCTCCCCTATCCGTGCCAGTGGACCCTTTGGACTCCGTTGGCGGCTCCTGTGCGGAAAGACACCCTCATCGCATGCGAGTCCCAGGACCGAACTCTGCACCATTCCAAGTTTCCAAGGCGGGTCTTCAAAGTGCTAGTACGAGAGTATGTCCCAGTCCTCGCCAACCCATTGGAGCTTCTAGGGGCGGCGAAACTACCCCTTTACTGAGGAAAGCCGCTTCATTCACGGCGCCCTCATCTCACCCCACTCCAGCCTCTGCTGGTTGCATGAATTATAGGCCTTTGGGTCGTTCCGACGGTCCCAGTGCTGTGCCGCAGGACTCGATTCCTGTCCTGTCTTCTACGACTCTTGAGTATCATTACAAAGGCAAAAGTACCTACGGTCAGACGGTGAGCCTGCTGAAGAACCACCTTTTGAAGAGACATTTAATGTTGGTCTTTAGCTATTCAATTGCATCGCAGTGCTTCTGGGGATAGGCATGCTCTCTGAGCCGCTGGCGTTCGCATATGCAGGATGGTTGTGGGGCACGGTGCTTATCACCTTTTTTGGCCTCGTCACCTGTTACACGTGAGTTGTTCTCGGTGTTTGATGAGGTGATCTAACCCCGGATTTCAGTGCAAAACTTCTCGCGCACGAGATCCTGGATGACCCCCGTCTGCGTTCATATGCTGACATCGGTCGAATAGCATTTGGTCCCAAGTCATCCCTATTAACAAGCTTCTTGTTTTGTCTTGAGCTCTTTTCTGTCAGGTATATATACGCATACATCTTTTCCGGCATCGGTTTGACTCAACAGATTTTTTCAGTGTCGTCCTCGTCACGCTAACGGCTGATTCCCTGGAGGCAGTCTGGCCCGCTTACTCCGCCAACACCTACAAAATCTTTTCTTTTTTCATGTAAGTCCTGTTTTTCTTAGTTGGCATTCTGATGTTTACATCTCAATCGCACAGTTTGGCCCCGACGGTTTTCATGCCCTTGTCTATACTTTCGTTTACATCACTACTGGGAATTAGTTCAACGTTGCTCGTCATTGCAGTGATATTCACAGATGGGTTTTCCAAAGCAGATTCTCCAGGTAGCCTCTGGAGCCCCGCACAAACCTCCATCTCTCCAGGGACTCTTGGAAAGGTTGGGGTAGCATTCGGTTTATTCATGGCCGGGGTGAGTAGCTCGTGTTGTTTCTTCAGTGTAGCTGCAGGGTTAAATTTCCAGTCAGTTCTCGGGCCATGTTATTATACCCTCGCTGGCTCGCGACATGACAGACCCCTCGCAATTTGACCATATGGCCAACCGGGCATTTGTAAGTCAATTAACTCTCGCGTGGGAAAATGTGCAATTGAATTGCTTCTTAGTTGGTTGCAACGTTGATTTACGCCATTATCGGGTACGCAGGGTATCTTATGTTTGGCAATTCGGTGAGCGATGAGGTGCGGTTGTATGTTTCGGTCCCATAAATGCACTATCTCACCCAAGCATCACAGATAAGCAAGGATTTACTCGCCACACCTGGCTATAATTCGACACTAAATCAACTAGTGATGTGGTTGCTTGTCATTACTCCTTTGTAAGAAATGATCCATTGCATTTCATAATTTTCGTCGCCTGAACATTTGCCGTCAGATCGAAGTTTGCCTTGAGCACCAGGCCAGTATGTGTTGCTTTGTTACTGCTTGTTGTATAACTTGCTGATCATTCAGTGTAGTTGAACATCATTTTAGAGAGTATGCTAGGCTTGGAAGTCACTCCTTCACCAGTTTCGGTGGAGGACGGGAAAGCATTGTTACCAGAGAACCAACAGAAATTAACAAAACGATTTCTCGTGGTTCTTGAGCGTATCATGGTTCCGGTCATGTCGATCCTGGTTTCAATCCTTATTCCTCAGTTCAGTTCCCTGATGGCGTTCCTTGGTTCATTCTCTGCTTTTGTCATTTGCGTCATTGGTCCGATTGCCGCGAAAATTGCAATGACCGGGCGGTGTCAATGGTACGATGCAGTTCTACTAGGCGTTTCCACCTTGATGGCAGTGTGGGGCACATTCTCCGCGTTTTGGACAACATAAGGAGTATGGCTCGTACGTGATTGCAATTGAAGCATACAATTGAGGACGGAGGATGGATGGACTCAGAAATAGATGTTATTGAGACGATGGAATTAGACACGCTGACGACGAGCCAACCAACACGATCACATGCAATTTTGACGAGGTACGAGACACCCTGGATGTATAATACAACTATTTTGCTTGCACAGAGTGCGCGATAACCTTTGACAATTCTACAAGACGGGTAAGATGATGTATTTAGGGAGACGAAAAGCCACTCACGGGGTAACTTTACATTTTCACGAATAACAACGGATTCTATCTGGTTGTCCGGATTGGGGGGGATCGATACAACTTGTCCATCGATAGTCCATCCCTGCCTTGAGACCCAGGCTTCGAGCTTTGGCCCTGCCAGATCAACATATGGCCCAAGTCGGTCCAATCCTATGCGCGTGAAAGTAGCCTTGACGGCACGCGCAGCAACCTCTCGAATAGCATCCTCGAAACCTATACATTCGATCGTGTAGTTTTCTCTCAAGGATTCGAGCTCTTCAGACTTGTAGAAAGTCCAGAACGCTGGGAAGCGACACTGATGGAGGAGATCATAGAGGTTCGTGAGTATTGGGAGAAGAGTCGGGAGAGGATCGGGTTCATCAGTGTTGGCGTTGGGCAGTCTGTCGTCTAGGAGGGATATACAAAGATTGAAATCCGGGAAAGGCTCGGCGGTTAGGGCTTTGAGAAGGATGTTGACGACCACATCTGGGTTATATAGGTCAGGGTTAAATTGGTACCTAGTAAGAAGTTAGTCCCGAGGACGTGTTCCGGGAAACTAAACATACAGTTTCAGGATGGCGAGATTGGCGAGGCAATCGTACTCCTCGCTCCTGATTTGATGGTAGAGGTAGTCCTCCAAAATTCCGACATTGGATGGGTTATATCGATCTAAAGTCGACCGCGTCTCTCAGATTCCAAGGACTTGGGTGAAACGACGTACCGACGCCTGATACAAGGTTTTCGATCAGCTCTGTCCGTGTGGAAGGTGTCAGCCATTCTGCTGTTGCTGAAGCCATCTCGTCTCGAGTTTTTCACGTAGTCAAAAGCTTGACGCGGCAAATCAAATGCTAAAGCGGTGCATGACTCCAAAACCGCTCGCACCCGGACCACTTTTACGCCTGTCCCCTGAGATCTGTTTTCAACAATTTCACGAGCAAAAAGCCATAGCGCCTTCCGCTGTTCAAAGCGTCAGTCTATCTGGAGCAAGGATCCTGCACACTCTGACCAACTCAACGTCCTTACTCATCGGGTATCTTTATTCAGCGAGACCATGAATATCGACGGCGAACCTCGGGCACCATCAGCCAACTCAACATACGAAGACAGCATCGAGTCGCGCAAGCAACCTGATGGCATGTTCGTAGACAACCTTCCAGAAAATGGACGCTCTCCCTCAGCAGTCACATCTGGAGCAGCTGTGGCCACAGAACAAGCGGTCTCGCGATTGAGACCAAACTATCATGCAAAGTTTATCCTAAGCGGACATACGATGTCGATATCTGCCCTGAAGTTCAATGCAGATGGAAGTCTGCTCGCGTCTTCTGGTGCATTTACCACATCCATCCAAATTGAGATTTCTGACGGTATTCTCTATCGAAGCAAGCCGCCGACAAGCTAGTCAAAATTTGGGACGCATACACTGGCGAAGTACTTAAAACATATGAAGGCCATCATGAGGGCGTCAACGACGTTGCATGGTCGTCCGATGGAGACTTCCTTGCATCTGCGTCGGACGACAAATCGATCATTCTTTGGAACATGGAACAGGTAAAGCCTTGCAGTGTTCTAGTTTGGTTGGGTGCTTATTCTAATGCGTCAGGGAGATCTTGCTAAAACACTCCAAGGTCATACCAACTTCGTATTCTGTGTGAACTTTAACCCGAGATCAAACCTTTTGGTCTCCGGAGGGTACGACGAAACGGTACGCGTCTGGGATGTCGCAAGAGGTCGGTATTCCCCTACCGAAAGAGGGTGGATTGACACGTCTAATGTGTGTTAGGGAGGTCTTTGAAGGTCTTACCCGCGCATTCCGACCCTGTGACAGCTGTGGGTTTCAATCACGACGGCACTCTCGTAGTGTCATGTGCCATGGATGGACTAATGTGAGTGTTTCAGGTTGTGTATCAGGCGGACGGAGAGTGTGATAGTATCTTAGCCGAATATGGGACTCGGAGTCGGGACAATGCCTCAAGACATTGGTAGACGATGACAATCCGATATGGTCCGCGTAGTCCATTGCCAGATTGTCGGTCCCTGATCCTTGCTGCAGTTCTCACGTGAAGTTCTCGCCGAACTCAAAATTCATACTGGCAGCTACACAGGATTCCACCATTCGACTCTGGAACTTCCAGAATTCACGCTGTGTAAAGACATACACAGGGCATACCAACCGCACATACTGTCTCTTCACATGTTTCATCACGACCAACGGCCAGTATGTGGTGAGCGGCAGCGAGGATGCCAAGGTCTACATTTGGGATTTGCAGAGCCGCGAGGTTGTGCAAGTGCTCGAAGGGCACAGGGGTAAGTGAGACTCGATCTTGAACTGGACTGTCTGACATCATGTGGTCAGACGCGGTGCTGGCTGTGGCTGTGGGTATTTCGGTGTCGTGTCTCTTATCATCTTGCTAATGGCTGCGGAGTAGACCCACCCTAAGAAGGCTATCATCGCCTCTGCCTCGATGGAGAAGGATTTGACGATAAGGCTATGGTATGACGAGTGACGCTGTGCAGTATCTACACGTAGAAGCCGAAATGACCCGTTGTCATAGAATGTGCGAGGCCATTCTACAGCTGGCATGACTCAGCGACCTTATCTAGTTCAAACTCCACCACGCCCACCGTTATATAAACCCCCGCAGACAGCCAGTTCAGACAACATAACCACCCCATTCGCCACTCCTCTACGTGAGTCCCCCTTCCATACACTCGCCCCACATCGCTCACCTTTGTGCAGAATGCAGATCTTTGTCAAAACCCTGACTGGAAAGACCATCACCCTCGAGGTGGAGTCCTCCGACACCATCGACAATGTCAAGACCAAGATTCAGGACAAAGAGGGGTAAGTCCCATGACATTCGCCCTCGTACTCACCATCTCACATCCCACAGCATCCCTCCTGACCAGCAACGCCTGATCTTTGCCGGAAAGCAGCTTGAGGATGGTCGCACCCTTTCTGACTACAACATTCAGAAAGAGTCCACCCTTCACCTCGTGCTCCGTCTTCGTGGTGGCATGCAGATCTTCGTAAAGACCTTGACGGGCAAGACGATCACCTTGGAGGTCGAATCCTCGGACACTATCGACAATGTCAAGGCCAAGATTCAGGACAAGGAGGGTATTCCTCCTGACCAGCAACGTCTTATTTTCGCTGGGAAACAACTGGAAGATGGCCGCACTCTTTCTGACTACAACATCCAGAAGGAGTCCACCCTTCATCTCGGTATGTCCACCATCTACATCTTTCATCTCTCCTCTAATTTCTCGCAGTTCTTCGTCTCCGTGGTGGTATGCAGATTTTCGTAAAGACCCTTACTGGCAAAACGATCACGCTGGAAGTGGAGTCATCTGATACCATCGATAACGTGAAAACAAAGATTCAGGACAAGGAAGGAATTCCTCCTGACCAGCAGCGTCTCATTTTTGCTGGGAAGCAACTGGAGGATGGTCGCACTCTTTCTGATTACAACATTCAGAAGGAGTCGACGCTTCATTTGGTGCTTCGTCTGCGCGGTGGTATGCAAATCTTCGTCAAGACTCTCACTGGCAAGACCATCACGTTGGAAGTGGAGTCATCCGACACGATTGACAATGTGAAGACGAAGATCCAGGACAAGGAAGGCATTCCCCCAGATCAACAACGCCTCATCTTCGCTGGTAAGCAACTCGAGGATGGACGTACCCTTTCCGATTATAACATTCAGAAGGAGAGCACGTTGCACCTTGGTAAGTCGCACCGATTTCTCCGAACATCTAGTAATGACAATTGTCCGTTCCAGTCCTTCGTCTACGTGGTGGATGTTGAGTATGTTGCGGAATTGGTATATTTCAGTTTACTATCGTTTGTGTCGTTGAGCGCAGGATGCGGTTGCAATATTTGATGTGATGCATGTTGTACTTGGCTGGATTACGAGCGATCTACGTAGGTACAAGACTAAGTCGAGGATAAGTTTAAGAGACACGGTCATTTAGAGCTTCGCCAACACTTTGATGCCTCCTACGTCGCTTGCGCTTTCGCGCTGCAGGGCCTATCATATCCTCCTCAACTTCAGTACTCTTCCTTTTTTGTTTTACAGCTGAATCAACCTCATCGTTGGTACGGGGGGTAGAAATAGGTTGTCTTGTACGAGGTATTGCTTTTTTCTTCATGCTGAGAGGGTTTGGACCCTTCGGAGTCCTCCTTCTGCGAGGAGGTTCAACTACAGTATCAGCTCTGATAGAAGCCAGTTCCGCAGCGCTGGGTTGAAATGCCTTTTCTTCATTCTAGACCCCGAGAATTAGTAGACCCATGACCATGCCTCAGTGGGAGACATGCCTGCTGTTTGGCTTCCAACGTTACATCGCTCGGGGGTTCTAAAATCATCACCGCACGATTGATGTGGACGATCGGCACCGCAGGTACCAGCCTGAGTTTGGCGCGAAGCGTTTGCGACTGGGTCGCTATGACATAGCGGTGCTTGTTGGAGTCACCTACAGAAGCGTCAAGACTACATGCACCGATTGAAGATGAGAGAGACTTTCCGACTACGCTTGCAATGCATTCTTCTCCAAGTATGGCCTCTCTGTGGTTACATTTTCTACGTTCGAATGATTTTGCGAGATCAACCGCCGCCTGCTGGGGCATTCCCTGCAGATACAATTCCTGAATGCAACATTGCGTAATCACTGAGTGACAGGCTAGTCAGGCCATCCGGGACCAGCGGCGACAGTCAAGTTTCGTACTAGGCTTGACGATTCCTTGGAGCACAACGCCCAATTGATGTTGCAAGTCTATCTTGGCTGCCACAGCCAATCTGCACATTTCGGAGTCAACTAGGCATATATGAGCCCGGATCGGATTGGCGGGAGGCGGACGTACCCAGGACTTGGTAAGGCTGCCGAAACCCAAATGATAGGGAGTACAGTGACATGAGCTTTCTGTATGTTTTCGCCCTCCGTTGCCGCATGATGGGCAATTTGGTCGGCGTTCAGTTGGAAAATGCCGGGAAAGCCAGTGCGGGCGGTTGTTTGGTCTTGTTGTGCAAGAGCTTTCACTACGCTTTCCAAAACCAGCGTCACCATGAAATTGAAGTTGTTGGGTATACTGGCGACTCTGTTCAGGTAAGTAGAGCGTTGTTAGTCCTCGAGCGAGTTGGGGTTGGCTGACTCTGCTCAGCACCTGTCTTTGCCTTGATCTCATTGGACACGTGCAATGGAATGATTTATGTCCGAGTGGGTTTGGGTTTCAACCCCCCGTAATCGTTGACGTCTAAGGAGCTCAGATTATAGAGCGCTTGGTCCTGCTAAAGTCGTCCTTGACGCAGGCAGATACACTGGCCGCGTAACACAGCAGGGAAACTTCACCATGTATGCATAACTCTGAGCGTCATTGGTTAGCAACTGAATTTTGTTATGCAAGACCAGACGTGGATCCGGGAACGTATGTTCTCTCGGTCACATCACACGACTACGTGTTCGATCAAGTACGCTAGCTGGCTTTCTCTTTTACTCGTCCCCGCTGATCCTCAGACGGTTAGTTCCGCGTGGATGTGTTGGACTCTACTAGCCCGCCACACGTCAGGTCCCACATGCTCGGAACGCCGCTGATATCTGTTACATCCATGTCTTTACGATATCCAATTGTTTTGACCCCTCGACACAAGAACAATTACTTCAAGCCTCGCGAATCATTCAATTTGTTGGGCATGTTCCAAAATCCAATGATGATGATCATGGTGTTGACAGGAGTGATGATGCTTGGGACGCCGTACATCATGGTAACTCTGCTACTTCCAATCGATGTACCCTGCTCATGCATTGAGCCAGAAAAACCTGGACCCGAAAACGTTGGATGAGCTCAAAAGCCAGCAAGGAAAGATTGCAAACATTCAGAACACCCTACAGAACGGGGATGCCAAGTCTGGGTATGTCTACGACATGATTGCGAAGGAATATGCTCATATCGAGCTAGGCTGTCAGCCCTACTGGCTGCCGAAGAGGAATCCAAAGCATCCGTGGCGAGCGGAAGGTCTCCGGGGAATGGGGCAACTATACAGCAACGAAAAGCTGGAAGGGGCAGTAGGCGGCGATGAGGCAGAGTAAGTATTTGGCGAGACTACGCTCTGCTATAGAACTGGACAACTAGACCACGGTCAGAAGGGGGAGTTGGGCTGGGGATGTGGACCGGGGAGGTCGTCTCCTGCGTGAGTGTCTGGGTACTCCAATGTGCGATGAAGGTCGGCGTTCCTGTATATCGATGAGCCAGGACGGATGAATGTGAACCCTCCACATACCTTTGCTTGAATCGGGCAAGAATAGCGTGAGGATTCTGTAAGTAGGCTTGGGATGATTCCACGCTGCTGGCGGTCCTGTGGAGCAATTGAGGTGGAACCGAGGCATCATGGACTGTCTGGCCTACTGGTCGTCGGAAGTGGACGTCACTTCTAAAATATACATATTGTCGTTCTTGCTGGCATCTTCGCCCATGCGAGCTCCTGGTGCAGGCAACACTTTGACGCCAGATAAAGCGAGTTGGCTGGAAGTGCTGCTGATGGTCGGCTTAGTTGCATTGGCGGGATCATAGTTGAACACCAGCACATGTTCGTCGGGAAACCGGGGAAGCAGCGACAGAGGAGAATCGTCGGCGTAACGATATTCTATGTCGGCGTGGATGAGCGCATTACTTTGGCCGGCTGAATTGTGCTGAAGAGACGAGTGGGCGACGAGAATATAATATGGCGGCTCAGACATATTGGAACGTGAAATAGGAACTGCCCCAATCTCGGCACACAAATGTACCGCTCGTATTCAAGAGTGCTCTTCTGGATTTCAGAGGCCTGTTATGCTCTGATAACCCTCATCGTAGCTTGCTTTCTCGCCATTTCTTGCTTCGCACTCCTCGAACAAGCAGTCCGAACGGCACCTGATCCTTCCTGGACGAACAACTGGGACACCGTCACTATAGGCGCGACATACTGCCTGGTGGTCAGTGTCCGTACCTTCCTCCAACGGTGCTAATCCCTGACATCCCCCGACAGCTTCTTCTCAGTATCGCGCTTTGTACGAAGCGTCGCATCGCAGTCCGGAGGAGACTGCAGCGGATATCGAAAACGCATAGTGGAATCAACAAAAATGATCTTCCAAAGGCAGGTCCACGTCCGTACGTTCACGTCTCGTACACTTCATATTTCCATCCAGGCAGTCCACGAGTATATTTCCCAGGAGTTTGCGCGTTCCTGTCTGATCTCTTATGAGTGTCAACCGCGGGAGACGACGCATCCCGGTTGGGGTATACCTGGCACTGAGCATGGCGGCACCCGCTTTCGACGAAGCTTGCTTGATACCATCGCTGATATTGGTCTGTATCGATGCTTGTCAAAAGCGAGTCGGCTTTCTGACTGACGTGCAGATGCCCGAGCACATCTCGTTATACCTAACCTCCCTCCTCTGAAGCCTCATTCTCGCATGATACATCATTTCCGTTTCATTATCCCTCTTTTACCCAAGGATGAAGAGGGATTGACATCCTTGCATTATTACGATTCTGCCATACAACTTGCTCGTGCCTCAGCCAGGGAACCTACTGAGGACGAGTTTACACTTGGACTGCGAGCTGCTGACGAGATCCGAAGGATGTACGGGTCTGTTCTTTTCGTCGTTGATGTGAACTCATCACATCTGGTCTAGCTTGAACGAATGTCGCATCGAAATGCTCGAGGAGTCTAGAACACAGCTGAACGTGTCTCCCCAGACGACGGTCAAGTCGTAACACCCTTTGGCATTTACACAAACCCATTTACACTCGGTAATTACTCGTGCTCTCGTCTAATGTAAGCCTTCAGCATACACTTCTCGCCAACTCTTTCTGGAGCTCCATGCACCCCAATAGGCAGAAATCTTTGGGTGAAGCTCAATTCCAAAACCATTCGCTAGGGCTCGAACGCCGTCCTGCTCGTTGCCACCCCCAGCGACGAAAGCAATTCGAGCGAGCCACGCGGCAAGATGGAAATCGTCTTCGCTCGGGTTATCGCCACCAAAGAATGTTGTGTCAGGCAACAATCCCGCAAGTTCCTCCGAGATGAACTGCTTCAGATCATTCCAACGGGACTTGGACCGCTGGAAAAACGCCTGTTTGTCATACTCGGGTGCAGTTCCTTGATAAATTGAGTGAATGAATCCGTTGCTGGCGAGCTTCGAGTCGTAGAACGCCTTGTGCTGAGCAGTATTTGGCTGGGAAGAGTGGCGCCCA
This sequence comes from Boletus fagicola, assembly GCA_038093195.1. Taxonomy (NCBI): domain Eukaryota; kingdom Fungi; phylum Basidiomycota; class Agaricomycetes; order Boletales; family Boletaceae; genus Boletus; species Boletus fagicola. The sequence goes on along the minus strand of JBBPRX010000462.1, from coordinate 2,504 downwards.
AGTGCGTCTTGTCCTGAAGAGCACACGTCGGTCTTATGCAAGTACTAAACGATGCGACTCACGATTTCGAATAAAGTCCGCTGCGAAAGTTGCTGCCTTTTGCTGGAGTTCTCGGTCGGAACGCTGAGAACAGGTCAATAATCTTTGGGCGCTCAGTTGACCAATCCTTACAGCAAGAAGTATGGGAAAGTTGGGATCATACTTGTCCTCGTGAATCTTTGCGGTGAACGATGTCTTGGGCTTCACTGGCTTTGGGGCGTGCTTTACGAGATAGGATGTCACCTCTTCAGTGCTGGTGTAGCTTTGACCGCCGACGGACATTGTGGGCAATGTACCCTTTGGGTTCTTGGTCTACTGTCATCGTCTGTACGCACGTGCGAGGGACATCAACGCACGATGTTCAGGAATGGAGGTGCAAAGTTTTCCCCCTGTCTGAGGTTGATGACCTTGCTTTCGATGTCGTCCGGAGCGTACCCGAGTTCACGACTACCTCGAAAACATTGATATTTTCTTCATGATCTAGCACGGATAGCTCACATCGCAAGCTCGGGCACCGAGGCCCAAACGGAGCGCGGGTAGGTAAACAAGACCGGTTTCGACATTGTGGTTGGAGGTGGAGAACGAGTCGGGTCGGTCGAGAATTTGTACTTGGCAACTTGTGATGTCATTAGATTCCTTCGAGTGCCATGTCTACTCCGTCAAAAGTCATCTATTCGACCATTTCTATGGGACAAGTATCCAACCAAAAGCCCAACCAGCTCGGAAACACATCCAATTAGAACAAGAAAACCTGCGAATCGTCGGTCAGTTTGTCAGCGCCACAACTACGGAACACTTGCCTGGTCCTCAAGCTTGCTGACCGTGCGCGGGGCTGGGTAATTGAGCTCAGCGAGATGTTTCCTGGAGAGCGGGGAAAACAGTGAGAGAGTTGTAGCATGTAGGTGGCATGCGCACATACTTCATTGCTGTCATCATCGGCGGTGGGCCTGGCGAGATGTCCACGTCAGTGGTCGAGTGAACAAGGCGAGTTTTACACACCACACATGAGAACTTTGATATCGCTGCTTGAGCAGGGGATGTATTTTTCGATCTGCTCCTTGGAGACGAAGCCGACGCCACCGGTCCAGTTTTCCGGGGGGTTGTTGAGGACGTAGTGGACGATGAAGCGGTGGGGGTATTTGGCAGCGAGGTCGTCGAGTTCCTTTTTGAGGAGGATGTCGTCGATGTTTACATTAGCGTAGATGAGGGAGAGTTTTGTCCTGTCGGCAGGGTTCTTGAGTGCAGCTCTGATGATTTGGAGCATGGGGGTTATGCCGGTGCCGCCGGCAATCATGCCAATGCGACTTGACAGCGTGGGGGAATACTTGAAGAAGCCCTTGGGACCACGAACCTTGACCTTGTCGCCAATTTTAAGCAAGGAGATGTATCGGGAAATGTTACCCTTTTCATATGACTGTGCGAAGTTATGTATGCGTGCGTAGGGAGCGAGAGAAGGAGAGGGAAATACCTTGATCAAGAGGTCAAAATAGCCGAGGTTGTCGTCGCTGCTTGTGGGAGTGTAGCTACGGGTGATTTCCTTGCCGTTTATCTCGGCCGAAATGGAGATGTGCTGGCCAATGGGTAGACCGAGTACGTCGTCTGGACGAGGCAATGCAAAGCGGTAGCTGGAGAAAGAGGGTGAACACGAGAGGGACGAGCGAGAAGAGGAAGAAACGGACATGGCAGTGTTGGGAGAGACGACGATTTTCTCCTTGAGGACGAATTCCTGGAATTCCTTTGGGTTAAGCACTGGGGCACGTTCTGGACGGGAGGGGTGAGGAGGGGACGCGCGGGGGAGAAGAAAGACAGACTGGCAGCAAACTTGATATAGATGAACACGCTGCTGGCGATTGCGAGGGCCAAGGCAATGAACGGGGTATAGGCGGTGTTGGCGGGCATGGTAGGATGTTCGTTGTGGTCGAGGCCGATGAGGATGAGACGGGAGATGTCGTAGCCAGCTGCTGCGAGCTTTGCGGACACAAAGTACGCCGCAGCGACGAGCAAGGTAAAGGTGGAGAGAAAGGAGAACAAGAAGAGTCCCTGCAACTGGTTCATTGCAGAGTCTGTACCATCCCAACAACCCCAAACACTTTCCTCTTTTCCTCCTCCTCCTCCTCCCCCCCCCCTCCCCTCTGTATTTTCTTTTCGTTCTCCTTCTCCCGGCGAGATTCGACATCCACGCTGGTCGTGGCATTCATATCCAATCGACGCGTATCATTATGGACCAGCGCATGTCCTCCAGACGTGGCCCCCCCACAGCCCTCCGCATTGTCCCTCCTGACCCGTCCTCCCTTATAGCCCTTCCCGGCTCCTCCTCCTCCCCCCCATCTCCCTCCCCTCCCCCATCTCCTCGTTTGTCCCCCTCTCCTCTCTCCCCCCCACACAAACCCCGCTCAATCCGAAACATGAAAAATCTCTCCATCAACCTCACCTCGCCCAACGCCTCCTCCCTCTCCCTCCACTCC
>JBBPRX010000461.1:0-15040 GCA_038093195.1 Boletus fagicola | reverse complement strand
CACTTTGTGCTCCAAGAAGCCCTGGTTTCTATGTTTAAGTGGTACCAGGGTTCTGCCATGACGATTATTTTCCTCCGTGGTGTTCAGTCTCTGTCGTGGCGCGGCGCTCTTGTGAGGAGCATCTGGAATACTCGTGCTTGGACATTGCAGGAATATCATGCCTCCAAGGTGGTCCGGTTCTACACTGAGGACTGGACTCCATACCTGAACCTCAGCATCCCCAACCACAAGGAGTCTCCTGAGATCATCTCAGAGATGGAGGAGGCAACTGGGGTCTCGGCACGATCCTTGATGGCACTCCGACCAGGTCTGGACAACATACGCGAGAAGCTTCGCCTGGCTTCCACACGACACACGACACGGGTCGAGGATGCAGCATACTCGTTGCTGGGAATATTCTCTATTTCCTTGCCAGTTGTGTATGGTGAGGGTGACAAGGCACTCGGGCGACTATTGGCACAGCTACTTACGAGCTCGGGAGACACGAGCATCCTTGCATGGACTGGGAGATCTGGCAGCTTTAACAGCTGCCTCCCTACCAATATCACTATATTCAACCATTTTCCGACATCACACATTCCACTGGCGATTGAAGGTGCTGAAATGGATGCAATTACTTCCAGATTGCGGGCCTCTTCACTCAATTTTGCCTTGGTCATAGAATTGTATGACCAACTCAATCGCCTCCCGATACCACTATTTGCGGATCGACGGGTGAGGCTTCCATGCATCATTTTCAAACTTGGTGCAGTATCAGCCTCGCGGAGCCGGTCGGATGTTTTTCGTGCACAAACGGCTGCGCTCGGGGTTGTGGAGATCAAGACAAAAGAGGATCTCTCACGATTGGATTCTCTTTACCTCATTCACCCTTGGATTGACTTTCTCCTCGATCGACAGCCTGTCGGAAGTGTAGCAGAGACGATACCTGAAGAGAATGCAGACGAGCAGTCGTCTGAGTTGCTGTCGTCCACTGGCACTTCTAACGTTACACCGGCAGCCCCGCAAACACGAGCGGCGCGGCTCGCTGCTCGCCTAGGGCGGCCGTTCGGTGGACGGCCCCGCGCGGCCCCTCGAGATGTAGGATCTCTCCGCCCCCCTTCGTCTGTATTACCAATGGAGCAACAGACACGAGCCCTCCGAGTCATGGCTCGACTGAGACAACCATTCGGTGCACTGTTGCTCACACCAGACCTAGGAAACGTGGCAGCATACAGGAGAGTCGCTGCGGAGAGTCTGATCACTGTCCAGGTAGAGGAGATCACGCCGAGAATATTGAATAAGCTGGTGGACAGCGTACGCATACTGGACGTGCTGTAATGGTTTTCATCGATTAGACGAGACCTACTCTCCGTACATGCTTCCCCGTACAACTTTCAGACTTTCTACTAGTTACTGCTTTGATGAACATGAACTCGCCATGTTATCGTGGCTCGTAGAATACTTCCCTTTCTTCCCGTCTAGACTCTACTAGTATTCCTCGAATCCTTTGTAGCCCTTTGATTATTTACTACAAGCCCGTCGTCGATATCGCCGTCCGTCCTTCAATCGAGCTTCGTGGACCGGGTTGCATCGCTGACCGAGACGAACCTGGTCGCCGTCGCCGTGTAGTGACATCCAAACGGTCAACTCGTCGAAGGGCTCGATCGATTAATTCTCTGAATCACTCACCAGAAATAGGAATGCAGCTGCCCACCGGCCGCCGGAGTGGCCAGGATCCATGGGGAAGAAAACCCACTCATACCCCGTTGAACTCGTAAGCCCCGCTTTGATGAACGTGGTGAATTCGCCATGTTATTTAGCCTCAGAGTAAGATCATTTTCCTTTCCTTCCCCGGTGTGCTGTATCCTACGGCCACATCTGCCCGATAGCGGTACCCCCTCACCGTCTCGCTCGGTCAACTAAGCTTTCCGGCGCCAACGGCCTCATGTCCAAAGGCTACACCACCCTCGGATCTCTCCCGCGGGGTGGCATATGAACTTGGCAGAGCCGAGGTCACGCGTTCACGACGACAGACGAGGCGTTCGGGTTTCTGGGGCAGCTTTAACCTCAAACGTTGGGAAGTGGCCTCGATCTTTAGCGTCACCCGCTGTCTTGCGGCTGCTGCTGTGGTGGTTTTTCAGCCCGAATACGGGCAGTCCAGGAGTGGGGGCATGTCTTGTCCGGTGGGACGGTCCGATTTGCAAATTGTTCACTTCCACATTTATTACATCATACAAGATGTACTAAACGAAGAGCGTCTGTCATCCCAATGAACCCGAGTGAAAGCCCCCCAAGTAGCAGTAAAGCATGTCCTTTGAAAGCGTGTATCGAGTATCCGAATTCGTTATGCAAGCAAAATCCTTTATCGATGAGCATCATACATGTCAGAGAACGAACTTGGTGAACTCGGACCTATTAGCCATTGATTCGATTCATCGGCGCCCAAAGGCAATGTCACCGAAGGCGGTGCGGGTGGGCGTCAAGACGCAGAAACAGAGGGGACATACGGACATGAATACTTCGGCGACCGTGAACCGTATCAATGATACCAAGGAGAAGCGGGGCGGGGATATTGGCTATCTCGTCCATCTCGACGCTCGTGAAACGGGTCACGACTCGTTCGCCACGCAGATAGATGTTCGTGTCCACTAGCATGTTTTTCGTGACTAGGCTGTGCTTTCATGAAGGAATGATTCCTCGTTGGGAACACGGCGTCTGAACAAGCGCCTGATCGAACATGTGTTGACTGGTCTATATCAAGCAAGGGCAATGGGTATAAATGCGAAAAAGGCAAACTGATAACAGCTTGTTCGTTGACGCCCTCCTTTACTTTGCTGAGACGTGTCGCTGACGACCACGTCGGGGATGAACAGTGCGTACTGACAAGACGGATGCCTTGATGCTGGCCGATGGACAAGGGTATTTCCCGCTCATCGAAATCGACGACGCTAGATGGACAAATGCAGTGACATTCTCAGCGAATGGTGAGTATCTCCTGAGCGACGGATACGGGGGGGTTCAGGTGCGGCGAGTGGAAGACGGTAACAAACATATCGCAACAATGGCAACAGCGGGGTTTGTGTATTGTCTCGCTGTGTCGAAGGATGGCAGATGGATCGCAGCGGGGACATCCTTGGGCGAGGTGATTGTCTGGGACGCAAAGACTCCATTCGAAAAAAGTCTTCTTGCACAAGGAGAACAAGAACATCAACGGAGTCGATTTCTCGCCCGACTCAACTCGACTTGTCGTTGCATCAGGCAATTGCACAGCCACCGTCTGGAATGTCGGAATTCGCAAACGAGTGGTCGGTCCACTGCGCCATGAGGGTCCGGTGGTAGCAGCGAAGTACTCGCCGCAAGGTGATCGAATCGCAACAGCCACTTGGGAATCTGTTCTGGTCCACGACAGCAGCGATGGTCGTTTGCTCGTCGACATCCCAGCCATCTCGTGGTCACTGAGAACGGTATGACAGTTTCCACGGCGTGAGTTATCATGTTGAATCACAATCAGGGTTTTTTTCGCTAACTCGATGAGACCAAATGCCATTGATAGTGATCTGTGTGGTTAAACAGATCATAATGTAAGAAACCTAACTGGGATACGTTGACCCATTCGAGGGGGGGGATCCTTCCTCGTTCGGATCGGTTATGTCTTCTGCGCAAACTGGCAGTAGCCGTGGCGCGCAATAATATATCATACATGGAAAAATGTCATATCAGATCACGTATAGGAATGGGCGCAGAGACTAGCGTTCCAAAATTCCTAAAAAGACATATCCCGTACCTCAATTAAGGATGTTATCGCGATCGACGACTGCATGACCACGGTGGCGTGACGGCGCAACACGTACAAAGTACTCTCAAGGAGATTGGGCTTTCAACCGACGGCAACGCTACTCTGTGATTTAAACCTAATCCTGCGGGGAAGCTGAAGCTAATACTCGGGCCCCCATCTCACGGCGAACATGGAGGGTGCTATTAAAACATAGCGACCGGGAAACCCCCCTCGTTGCGAGTGGAACCGCGTGGACACTGGGAGGCTAACCATATGGGTCCATGTGTTTTCCTGAGCTATGTTAACGGCGATCAATTGAATACGACATAGACTAAAGTTCCGGAGATGCGGTCGAGTTATACCATTTTTTTCGATTACATTGAAAAAAGTTCTTCACACGGAATTTTTAAAAATAAAGTAAAATAAAAACAAAGAAAGGAAAACAAATCAGCTGTTTTGAATGGACACGAGTTTGATGTCAGGCTTGTGATCATGTTCCAAGGGCTGTCCAGAATAGGTTTGAAGTTGCATCGCACTTACGGTTTATGCCGGCGGAAGAAATGACATGCGAGAACGTTGGGAGATGTCGCGAGGAAGACGGTGTGACGTGGAACACGCGGGGGTTAGACCATGTTGGCACAGGATACATCGAGTGATTGACACTGAAACACGAGAGGAAGATCGATCGCAAGGGTGGGACAAGTCATAGGGGTGACACGACGACTATAACATTCACACCACGCGGAGGCGATTCCGGGCCACCGCGACATGGAGCAAGCAAACATAGAGTTCCGTCTTAGACCCGAGGGAACAAGATGAATGCTCCGAAAACAAACTGTATGTAAAAGAAGATCGATATGGACACACATGGAAGGTGAGTAACCGGGATGGTCTAGTACGCCTGAATTTGCTAGGAGCGATCAAATCATGACCGAAAGCATCGCATAATGATAAAGAACGGGGAAGGAGACAGGCAGAATATCGAAAACCTAGGGGCGATGCTCACAGAACAATTCGATATCACGTTTCTGGAAATACCAGATGAGAGTAAGCATCAGGGGAGGAGAAATGAAACGTGACTAGATAAGGGAAGGTCATTAGAGGGAACACTTCCATAGAAACGTATTCAGAGAATTAGAGTAGCGAGGAGGACTGTCGCAAACCCGACCTCAGGGCCTCATCCAGGACCCAGCAGCTTCGCAAGTTTGGGACGAGAAAAACACCTGGGAAGTGACATACAAAGTTTCGACCCGGCAGCTACGGAAAAGGAACGGACATGTGTTTCGAGGACGTTCCTGGATAATTAACGATAAATGTTCTGCGGAGATTGAATATGTTCGTGCGAATTAGGCTTTGGTTATGTTCTCGAAATCCCGGATCTGTGACATATTTTTCTCTTGTTTCTGTAAATACGGTTTGGACCGGAGCTAGCTTACACACATATTAACCCCTTCTCTCTCTCCGTATCGTCTATCGCCTTTTTTCTTTTTTTTTTCTTCTTCCAGTGCCACTGCTTCCAGTTGTTGTCCCGAACATCCATATCCGAGATATGGACGTGGACACCCATCCGTGTGTACTCTCCTCGCTGTGCCCACTGATCTGACGAGAATGTGATTTGCAGTGTTGCCACCTCATTGGCATCTCCGTCGCTCTCTGCCCCCTCGTACGCATGACCTTTTGATCCGTCTCCACGCGCACTCACCAGCGTATTAGAAGCCCTCGCAAGCGCAAGACGCCCCCGGTGCGAGATCATTCTCCCGAGGGTGACACCAAGAGCACCAAGGGCTCTTCCACAGCGCCAAAGGGCGAGTATGAAACAGGGCGCGTCATATGTGAGGTTTGTGGCGAAGGCGTTTCCTTCCGAGACGAAGCAACCGGCGGCTTTACCTTGAAACATTGGGACGCTCACCGTCAGCAGTGGTATGTCATGTCCATGTGTCTGTGATATCATCCATCGACGCATCGCGCACCCCAGTGCCAACTCTACCCAGTCAGTTCCAGAGCCAGTGATCTATACTCCAGAGAGCACAGCAGAGGCCCTTGCAAATCCACCACCAAAGCGACGCCGTGCTAAGCGGTCAGAAGAAGAGCGTATTGATTACCTGCGTGCAGACCCCTACGTCGCCCAATTCGAGGCCTATCGTGTCTTGTGTGCTTCCTGTGACAAGTGGATTCGCCTGCGCCCTAATTCCACGTACTGTTCCATTCCATGGGACGCCCATAGGAAGAGTTGCCTATCAAAGAAAATGTATGTATATATAATAGCTTATCCGGCTGCCACCGAATTTCACATTATCACACAGAAACACCAAGAATAATTATGGTTTGGAAGAGCGCAACTCTCTGCTATCCAAGGATCCTGATGTCCGCAAGTTCGACGCCGAGCGTGTACTGTGTAACATCTGTGACCAATGGCTTCCAGTCAGTCCAGAAAATCATATGCAAGCTGTGCAAAAGTGGTTGCAACACCGCTCGGTTTGTCAGAAGTACGTGGGTCAATCGGCTACACCCCCAAACCAACTGGAGCCTTCCTCAAGTTTCAGGTCCGTCTTTCCGTCTTTTGCATTATTTACGCTTAGGTTTGAGCATGGCCAGACCTCACCCCGATGATGCACCCTCCCGCTCCGCCGATCCCAGTGAACTAGACACTCTCCATGTAGGAGGCTCGCGACCTATCTTACAGCCTAGCATGGAACCCTCTGCTGCTATACCCAAGTCTGGTGGCGTCCCAGGTTCTCCCTCTTCCTCGTTCAAGGACCTCACGCCGACTAGCTTCCCTCCAGTTCATGAGTCTCGTCGGCGAAACGCTGAACAACGCGCGGCTACTCTCAGGGCAGACGCGCTCGTCGGAGAGGTTGAACCAAATAGAGTGTTCTGTTCTCTCTGCAAGAAATGGGTACAGCTCAGGCAAGACAGTTCTTACTGTGCATACCCATGGTTGCAGCATCGTGGAAAATGTTTAGCCAGACAGTGGGTCATCTTTTTAATCCCGTCCCTCTATCTCTCACAGTGGACCTTTCTCCCTTTGCTTGCCGTTCATTCGTTGTGATATGGGGCGGACCTTGTGGGTCATTTTCTCGGGTTTAGCGAGAGGCGCGCAGAAAAAGCCGCTCAAGCAGCCGACGTGAGAGCCAAGGGAGGCCAACCTGCTGCAGACGATAGCCTCACCGACGACGACGCTTCCGCTGAGGACGAGCTTGACTCTGACGACGACGGTCCTGCCGACGGACTCGAATCCAACCGGGTGGAAGAAAGACGTAAATTGAAGGCTCCAATACCGCCAGAATCTCGACTTCCCCCGCTTTCTGCAAAGAAACAGCGGTTGGTCGATAGTGCCGACAACCGACTCGGTCCGCCATGGCCAGCAACATCTTCTGATGCCACAATGAGTGGTGCCTCTCTTCGGAAACCCCAATCCGCACGTGCGATACGTCCCAGAGGCAAATATGAAGCAGACGGTGTTGCCTCAATGGAATCGGGGACGTCGGTAAACAGGTTACCCCGAAGGCTGATCTTGGGCTTGGCAGATCTGGACTCGGTACATGGCCGGTACGTGATTCTAGTTTTTTTCCTTTTCCTTTCTTCACGTCTTGTTCTGTTTATTTTTATTATTCTGTCGTTATTACTTTGAGAAACGGGATTACTGATCACTCCTTTGTTGTTTTACAGCATGAATTTCATATTTTCATCCATTGCGTATCTCTTCATGGCTACCTACGAATCAACCGATGACATGACGATATCATCGTTGCTGACTTACCTCAACGCTGCTATGCCACTGGACAAACACGAAGACTTCGACACTGCTGAAGTCGCTAAAGCTGTCGCTGCCCTCTCAGACAGGGGTGACATTATTTTCGAAGGCGACACCCTGCGCCTTCCAGATTGAGGCGTTCCGTTTCCTCTGCCGCAGTTGTATATATACATCATCTTGCTCTCTCCATCCCCTTTCCTTTCCCTTGCCACGCCACGCATTGTATTGTATTTTTTTCTTGGTATCTTGGACGTTCCCGTCTGCTGGACGCTGTGCTTACCCCTCAATCATGACCGCATACTGATACCTTCTTGGACGTTTTATCTCTATCTTGCTTACGTGTCGTATATCGCCGCTGTGTTCTGTATATCCCGCCCCCTGCACGTGTGTCCTTGTTCGGTTCGCTTTATGATCGTAGCTTCTCCCTGATCGCACTTACACACCGTTGTTCGCACGTCTTGTTGCCAAGCACCCCAGATGCTCTTGTATAACCTATCCGTCTATACCAACTCAAGTTTGTATCAATGTCAACTATTTTTCTCTCGTTTTCGGTGAACCCGTTTTGAATGCATACGCCTAACACTAGACTGGCGGTGCGACGAAAGAGAAGGGGAAAAAGGGTGGACGAAAGAAAAATACGAGAGGAATCTGCAATAAAGTCCACCGAGACCGAATACGTGGCGATTTTAACTTAACGACGTCTTGGTGCTTTCTTCTTGTTGCCAGTGCCTGAAGCCGGAACCACAATCTGCAAGGAGCTCGAGTCAAGAAGAGACATGCGGGAGAAAACAAAACCTGGTCGACGACCAATTTTTCCACCCCAGTTCCCTTGCCGTGCTTCTATACATGATGGCGACACAGAGCAGAAGAAGGAAGTAAGGTGTGGCAGAAAAGAGCGGTCAAAAACGGATGAACGACAGAACAGAACAAATAGATGCACCACTCGCCGCGCGGGCCGCGAGGACTCGTCCTCGACTTCGTCAACGAACATGACTCGTTTCCCCGTCGCCACTGGTGGGGTTTCATCTTCGAAGCCTGCGATGTCATCGGTGTCTTCTCTGCAAAGTTTGGCAAAAATGGAGTAGCCAGTTGATCGACCCAAAGCACCAGGGACAGAAGGATTCACGGAGGCCCCATCAGCAGCGCCATGAGTTGCGTTGGTCGAGGGGCCCTCGTGTCCCGCGCCGCGGGTTTCCGGCTGATGATCGGACGACGGCCCTTGCGGCTTTGTAACATCGACGGCCATTGAGTTGCTTTGTTCGTCAGTACCTTTTGCGGAGGACTGTAATTTTGCATATTCGGGTCAGCGAGAACGCCGAAGCGAATTTCGCCAACCTCATCGTAGATCCGGCGAGCTAGGACGTTTTCCAGTTGTGCGATTCTTGCCTCGTGTTGTTTAATAATATTGTCACGCTCCAAACAGTTGAGTAAATGATAGCTATTCCATTCACGATAGCTTATAACACATACCCGTTTAATTTCGTTGGTCTTCTCGACCATCTCCCGATCGTGGATTGCTCGGGCCTTCTGCATTAACAGAGCAACCAATGCCTTCTCGTCGTCATTCTATGGGGTGGTAGCTGCCATCATCGCAGAGCAACGAGGGAAATAGAATTCACCAAATCGTTGTTCTCGTATCGGCGGGAAATAGTCACAGCTCGGTTTGCTAATCGCTTCTCGGTCGCTTCTAACTCGGCGATGCGTACCTTCAGCGCTGCCAATTCTCGATCGCGTTCAGTGGACGGGACTTCGGCCGCGGCGAGCCGTTTAGTCATGTCCTGTATATGATAGTCTTTCCGAGCAAGCTCCGTGAGGAGTGACTCAACCTTAGCTTTCGTTTCCTGCACTTGACTAAATGCCTCATTCTTGCCTAACCTCTCTGTTTCTAACAAGGTTTGGAACGCGCCCTCCTTCCGGGACAACTCGATCTGAAGGGCTTGGAACGATGCAGTTTTCGCTTCAATCTCCTTGTCTGCACGATCAAGTCTGGCCTTCAACACTCCGTTCTGTTCTTGAAGATGGATTATCTCGCATTTGGATTCAATCGACGTTTCCTTGAAAGAAAATTCATATGGTTGACAATTTATGTGGAAAATGGATACCAACGGCTGCTTGACGTTCTGCTGCATGTAGGTGCTCCTACTCGGACGATATTTCAATAACATTCACATTGAATATTTGAGTGTTTACCTGCAGTTCGCCGATGGATTCCTTTGACGCACCCAACGTTACGCATTGATCGTCAAATTGTTCCTGAAGCACCTGCAAACACAGTGGCAGGAAAATGCCAGAGCACGAACAGACAACTCATACCTTCCTGGAGGCCTGACATTCGGCGTACCTGAGCAAGCTGAGCGAATGGCAATACCCCGACAAGATTGATCCTTACTTTTCGCGATACATGTCGACATCGCGCTTGACGTCGTCAAACGATTTCAGTTTGTCGACAAGGACATTCCGCTCGATCAATGTTTTTGCCATGTCAGAGGAGAGAGACTTTTCGCAGGCTTGCATTTCAGCAAGCTGACGTTCAGTTGATTGCAGTTTCTCCTTAGCTTCATCACGTTCTGAAAGTAGCCGCGACGCTTGCTGCGTCAAATTCTTCTCCAAACCCATCGCAGAGTCGAGCCGACCCTGCAACTCATGATTATGATTGAGAGCTTGGACTAGCTCTTCTTCTGCCCTCCGAATCCTAATTAGAGTTCAGAGAAATACCATACACGAATGATGGAGTTACCGTGCTTCAAGAGTCTTCACATTTCCTTCCTGGAAGTCGATCGTGTGGCGAAGGGTACGGAGCTTTGCGCTGTTTTCTTCATGAAGTTCTTCACGCACAGTCACTCTTGGCGATGACGGTCAACCCGTGATATCCGAGGGAGTGGAATGGAAGAACGTACTCTTCCCTCATGGAGGTTATCACGGACTGCGCTTCCTGCAATCTTCCCATGTATACCCAAATTAGTGATGTCGTCGGTTGAGGGCGTGGTACATTTTACCGTGTCTGCGCATGCACCAGCTGTTGTTCCATTTCGTAAGCCTTCGTCGTAGCCTGTATCGACTCGTGCTTTTGTTCTTGCAAGTATCGCGTGACTTCGGCCATTTGATCGGCTTCCTGATCATCAGAATTCTATTCGTGCAATGATGACACCCTCTTACCCGTCTGGCGGATTGTGAGGCTGGTTGATTCAGATCGGTTCCTATCCGCTGTAGTCAACTCTTCCAATTCCAAGATCCGAGCTCGCGCTTCTGCCAAGTCACCGCCCATGGTGTGTAGCTTATCACGAAGCAAGTCTGCCACCTGTTGGGCTGCGAAAACGATAGTTGGTGCAACTTGCCCCTGACAGACCACCGACCTACTCTTCGAAAGCTCGGAACGGAGTTCATGGACTATTTCTCTTGTTTCAGCGGTCAAAATGAGCCGACCATCATCACCAAACATAGTTTCAAAGTCTGGAGAAAGTCCCAGTGGACTGGATGGGGAAGAGATGGTTAGATAACAGGACGAACCTCGAAGACTGATCTGTGCGCTATCCCGCAAAGCTGCCAAACTCTCCATAGTCGCCTTTGCCTCCGGTATAACTAACAATGACGACTCTGTGGAAAGTTTAAGATCGTCCAACTCGGATTTGAGCGCGGAGTAGCTACACGGGTAATTGGATCAGAAAGCTGCGAGGGAACGACTGCTACTCCACACTTTTTCGCAGCTCGACCAAGTGCATCTCGATGCTTGTCCATTGCCTGCTTATGCGCGGTTTCCATCTGAGAACGATCCCTTAAAAGTCTAGTAATCTCCTCGTTCTTGGCCGCTAGTCGCGATTCTAAGTCCGTTATATATTCACGCTGCACATTCAGTCAAAAATAGTGCAGAATTAGGGGTCTAAGAATAGGCAGGAATGCACACCTGTTCGGTCCTTTCTTTCTGCAACCAGCTGTATTGGGCCGCCACAGGACCCAAGAGGATTTCGGCTGCAATTTCACATCCAGAAGTGTTCAGGTCAAGTTCCTGTGTGTTCGCCTTGACAAATCTCTTGGGATAGTCTCTTAAAGACGAAGTAGACGATGCAAATGCGCGTGAGTTCGAGCTAATTTCTCCATCTATGCGTTCAAAATCATCATTGGGTATGCACGATAGCGTTCACGCGCATATACGCACCTATTGGCTCATCCTTGAGTCGAGAAGATGTTCCCTGACGGGCAAACCGTTCAAAAACGAATGTGAAATAGAGAAGTGAGTGATAGATCGACTTACTGTCGCAGACGTAGGTGGCTTGTTACCTATGATTCCTTGGGTATGGTGCGGATATGCTGAGCTGCCCAGAGCGTGCAACTCAACGTGGCGTGATGAAAGCGAGTGTGAGAAATTGCCATCAAACCCCCTTTTCGGGGTATTCTCAGTGAGGGTCGCGTTTGTGGTCACATCGAAATTTGGTCTTTTAAGTAGGTCACTGAAAGCAGCGCCTACTTGGTTTGTGTCCTTTGTCTGGGAAGGTGGTGCAAACTTGTATGGGAACATGGTTGTCAGTTCTCTTCGAATTGTTTAAGCCAGATGTCTAATGTTGGTAGAAAAGCCGAGTACCTGTTCGTTTACTGGAAACAATTTTGTATGCGATGGTTCTTGGTAAGTTATTAACTTAATGACGCGCAGCTAGCAAATGAACGCGTCGCAAGGCACGTGACGCACGTGACGTATAAAGACACCAGTCACATACGTCACGCTTGTTACGTGTCAGCAATGAGAGACTACTTACTTTACTACATTTTATATACACTACTTATTGTACTCGTTATGTTATTACCATCTTAGCTCGGCGCTCGTATCAAGTTTAGGTTACAAGTAAATAAACATAAACTATACTGACATCAAATAAGACATGATTGAGACATGGACACATTGCTTCCTCTATGCTGTCCGTGACCGGCGATTGTCCTTTGCCCTTTCCAAACTCACCGCTCCGTCCTGCCTCCATCATTGCGCAGGTGTGTTAAACACCGAAATATGGGGATACGGCCCCAACAAATCCGAAGCGACGGGGAGGCGTGACCGACTCTCATCGAAACGGGAATAAGCAGGTAGTGGTTCAGCCACTTCCAAGATACCGATGCCTAAGCTGACAGTGGGAGCATTAGGCTCGGCTGGTCGGACTCTCCCAGAAGTATCGCCCGGAGATGGGACTCCCGTCACTGAGGGTGCTTCGACTAGGGGATCGTGATGGCCGGATAGTGCGAGCGTCCCCCCTGCGGCCGTCGTCGTCGAGGAGATCAGTGGAGTGTGTACCGTGCGTTCTCTATGATTCCCTTGAACAGTGGAAGGATGAGTGTCTCCCGGAAAGTACGAAGGGGGGTCAGGAAATGCGGGAGAGGTACCCAGATACGACGATGGGTACAACACTTCCATGATGCTACTCGTAGAAGGCAACGAACGGCGAACATGCCTTCGTGGGCGGGATCTCGGGGTGGTGCGTGTGTGATCTGCTTGAGCATCAGCGTCCTGTGACTCAATGTGAGCTGGGATCCAAGGGTAAGCAATCTAACACATACCGAACGTCTAGTGCAGAAAATGCAAGTGCAACTCGCAACACAGACTGTATCTGTCATGGCGACAGCCCAATGTTGTTCTGCGATGGGATATTTCATTTGTTCGAGATTGGCTGTGTCCGATGCGTCAGCCTAGATTGAAAGTGGTCAAACCGGGAAAGACAGTGATATACCCGAGACCGGACCGAAACAGAACTATCTGTAACCTGCACTCTTGCCGAGGGGGAGAGCGATAGAATAGAGGGTCGGGATTCTCAGGTCCAAGCGGCGATGACCGGTTGCAAGGAGCAAGTATCTTCTTAAATACGGTGAACGCCGCTGGGACCGAAGAGAAGACTTCGGGTGTCTGTCTGAGATGAGATGACAGGTGAGATGGGGGCTCGGAAGAATGTTCGGAGACTTGAGACCAACCTGAGACTGCAAGATCTTTGAATGATCGCAATATGGCCATAAAGGCTGGCCGAGAGCTGGCATGTGCATGACCATCCTCGTATGATTTTGCGATCAAAACGCGAGCCAATAGTTAGCAATTACAATAAGTACTAAATAATTGGAAACCAGCTGTGACTAACAGCGGAAATACTGAGAAGGGCGGGCACGAAAGAACTGGACCGCGCTCTATATGGGAGACTACGAGGTACGGGTACAAGGGCTACTGGCTCTCCGTCCGCGTCATGGACGTGCGGCGAGATATATATATGTATCGTACACGTGACCGTATGCCAAAGGGCTTACAATAATGCTTCATCTGTTGCATGAACCACAATGCTTCCACGCTTCATCCCACCCCCCCACTGGCAAGCCTCGGGAAATCCCAATCGCCCGGATTACTTCCATGGGTAGAGTCCAGCCAAGCGTCAGAACACTCAGAGATTCGAAGCATTGTTTCCCCCCCCCCTCGTCGACGAAGCACCCAGGAAGGTCGCGTGTTTTCTCGCGTCCATAATGCTGCGCAACATAGTACAACGCCCTAATAGCTTTGACTGCATGGGCATCTGGAGCATGAGTAACGGATGCAGAGATGCTCAACCACGGGATATACGTGAGTCGTGTCTCCAACAGTGCTAGTATTGTGTAAGTGTCGCTGACGGCCGTCCGGGTCGGGAGCGATGGTGTACGACGTCACAAGTACCGCATCCATCGTGGGGCGACTACATGCATTGTCGTCACGGGTAGAAGACACCTTGATTAGCCCGAACTTGGGAGTGCCGCTGGGAGTAACCTTCAGCAGGGACGGCAGGGTGGGCGTTGCGTCGGTGCATGCGTGAGGACAAAGTCCGACCACAGCTTGCATCCTTGCTTGCCTGTATGTACCACAAGAGGAAAGTGGTCGAGCAGAACAACTCAACCTTTACGTCGAGATTTGATGCTTGGCTCTCCGATGATGCAGTGCTCTACCAAGTGGCACACAGCTTCCTACTAGTCTCTCCTTGGCGATCATCCTTGATTGTATCTGATGGATAGCGCTCACAACCTCGTCAGGATCGTATGGCATCGGTCATAGGGGACACACAGGACATTAAGGAGTGGCTTTCTTTCTCATCTCTAATAGACGTGTTCGAGGGGTCCTTGGCTGTGCCAGGTACCACAGAGTCCGGCATATCGGAGACCAGCGGGGAGTCTACAGCCGTAGTACAGCGGCCAAGGCAAGGGCTGAGGCACAGTGAATCTCAAATTCATAATACAAACGGCGCTCACACAGACATCGCGCTATGGCACACGGGTTGAACCCCACAATCCATATACAGTTGAAGCGCTCATAATGCATAACGTCGGGAAGGGTACTTTGGCTATGCAATATGAGACGTATCCAATTCGAGTATGTGTGACTAGTATGTCACAAGGTGACTCGTGACTACCCATTACTTCCTGGCAAACCATCTTCCCAGCGTCGCTTGCTCCTGCTTTCGCAATTTGATTCGGAACTGTTGCAATCGTCGAGCCAGGTCCAAATTGTTAGTGTTGCCGCGACTCGCGCCAAAAAGTGCGAGTCGCGG